>CAUYRB010071581.1:0-20468 GCA_963574695.1 Propithecus perrieri | reverse complement strand
AGACCCCGTCTCTACTAAAAATAGAAAGAAATTAATCAGACAACTAAAAATATATAGAAAAAATTAGCCGGGCATGGTGGCGCATGCCTGTAGTCCCAGCTACTCGGGAGGCTGAGGCAGAAGGATCGCTTGAGCCAGGAGTTTGAGGTTGCTGTGAGCTAGACTGACGCCACGACACTCTAGCCCAGGCAACAGAGTGAGACTCTGTCTCAAAAACAAAACAATACAAAAAAAAAACCCATCCTACTATTTGGTTCCACAGTGGTACAGTTCATATAGGAAAAGTCTTGATTCTTTCCATTTACCAGTTTTCAAAATGAGTTGGTTCAGTAGCATTTCCCCAAAGTTACCAAATAAGCTTGTTCTTAAACTATCACTGTATCATAGATTTAAACATATTTGATATGTTTTGGTCCATGCAGTTATCTTTATTGATACTCAAAATGTCCTATTTTGGCCACTGGGAACTTTTTCAGTTTGCTCCTAAGTCCTTCTGACACAACCCTAGTAGTGTTTGATAAAATCTTTGCTATCTCATAAACAAGATGTTCCAGGCTCATCTATTTCCTGTCCCAGACCCTGGACAAGACATTTCTCCAAGGAATGCTACTGGTGGGGAATAATTTGGAAGACCACAACAAAAGCCTAAGGGTCATGGTGTCAAACTCTTTATAGGAAAGAAAAAAAAAAAGGATAAGGCCCTTCTTGCTCATTTTAAATATAAAATTACCTCCACACTAACTCCCAACCCATTAGTCAGCTATCTTCAACTTGCACTTATCTGGCAGAAAAATTTCATATCCACAAATATTTGCCTTAGAGACAGAAAAAAATTCTTTGTCCTGAATTTTTTACTTGAAATGTTTCAGTCTTGTGGGAACTTACATTTAATAGTTATTAAACAACTCTCATTGGTTCCACTCTTATCCTATCCCAACTGTATGTATTCCTTCTTTGCCCCTAATAAAACACCTTGATCATTTTCCTTATTGGCAGAATTTACACATACTTAAGAAATTTTAAGGACAATATAATGAAACGACAAAGGTTAACAAAGAGGACTCGTTTAGCTTAATCAAGCCTTTTAGCAAGTAATTTTTCTTTTTTTTTTTTATTTCAGCATATAACAGGGGTACAAATGTTTAGGTTACATACGTTGCCTTTGCCCCACCCGAGTCAGAGCTTAAAGCGCGTCCATCCCCTTGACAGTACGTGCCGCACCCATTAGGTTTGAATATACCCGTCCTCTTCTCCCCCCGTTCCCACCTGCCCAACACCTGATGAATGTTACTACCATATGTGCATGTAAGTGTTGATCAGTTAATACCAATTTGATGGTGAGTACATGTGGTGATTGTTTTTCCATTCTTGTGATACTTCACTTAGTAGAATGGGCTCTAGTTCTATCCAGGATAATATAAGAAGTACTAGATCATCATTGTTTTTTGTGGCTGAGTAAATTCCATGGTATACACATACCACATTTTATTAATCCACTCACATATTAATGGGCATGTTGGTTGTTTGCCCACCTTTGCAATTGTAAATTGCGCTAGCGAGTAATTTTTAAAGACTCCCTTTTTGAGTGCCAGGATCGACAGATCACCTCAAAGATATCAAACAAAATTCCCAACTACTCCTAACAAAAACTTATGATAGAACAGAGCTAATAAGGATCTTTTCCAATCAAATGTGTGTGTGTTGAGGGCAGAGGGCGGCGGTGGGGGGCGCGGTGATAGAGATTTAGGTATAGCAAAAAGCCAACATCTTCACTTTTGAATGAAGAGCTCATTTCTATCTTCAATAAAATTTCCAATAGAGCTAAAAATTTCATCACATTCCAGTGTTCTCCAACATTTATCAGGCACAGCCCAAGCTGTGCAATATATCTGTAGATGGGATTTAACAGCTATGTATAGCTTATGTAAAGGGAAACCTAGTTCATAAAAGACATCATGAAGGAATTTTCGTATATGCTGGATTTTATCCAGCTCAGTGGTATTCAAACGGGGTAGAATGTGCCCCTTGTCCCCCAAGTGCATCTGTCAACGTCTGGAGACGTTTTTGATAGTCATAACAGGAATAGAGGTGGGGAGGGCTGCTACTGACATCTTATGTAGTGCGTAATGGCCAGGGATGCTACTAAACATCCTATAATGCACAGGACAGCCTGGGAATTATCCGGCCCCAAATGTCAACAGTGCCAAGATTGAGAAACGCTGATCAAATGGAATACGTGTTCTGAGGAAGGGGAAAATTTTAAAAAATCATCCCACATTCTATGCCTAAAGAACTATTATTTCTTTTTTTTTTTTGAGACAGAGTCTTGCTTCGTTCCCTGGGGTAGAGTGCCGTGGCATCAGCCTAGCTCACAGCAACCTCAAATTCCAGGGCTCAAGCAATCCTTCTGCCTCAGCCTCCCAAGTAGCTGGGACTACAGGCATGCACCACCATGCCCGGCTAATTTTTTCTATATATTTTTAGTTGTCCAGCTAATTTCTTTTCTATTTTTAGTAGAGATGGGGTCTCACTCTTGCTCAGGCTGGTCTTGAACTTCTGACCTCGAACGATCCTGCCACCTCAGCCTCCCAGCATGCTAGGATTACAGGCGTGAGCCACCGCGCCCGGCCTTCTTTTTAAAATATTTATCCTCTCTGTAACAGAGCAGAACAAGGTTCCTATGAATTGTACAAATGGTTACATCTTCCATAGTAAAAACATTTTTATAAAATCCAGGGAGGTGAGAGGAGAAGAAAAAAAAAAGAAAATAACTACATCTAGTTTGTTTCACCCTGTAATCACCTGTGAAACTTGATTTTATCTTCATATTCATCCGAAAACTTTTAGGCCACTCTTGTTCTTGCCCAAGTACACAGTTCCTCCTAATAAAACTAGAGCATCATGTTAATCCTCTAAAATTATGGTTTTAACCTTCTAAAATTATGGTTTTATGGCTGTTTGTTACAATCAGTACTGACTGGTGAATAATTTTTTGCAAAAATAATTTCGAAGTCCTTTTGTCTAATCCCCACTTCTAAAATTTTTCTAGTTGTGACTCCTTTACAATTCCTCTATGGGTTGCTTTTACTACCTATATCAACTCTTCTTGCTTCTTCAATTTCCAAATCATTTTTGCAGAGAGCAGTGAACCAAAATGACAAAATGCAAACCTATTTCTATATTCCTCCTCAAAGTCTTATTGTTATGCTTAAACTCAAAGCTATACACAGTAGAAACTCCATTATCTAAAGAACCAAAGGTTATGACAGCAATAAGTTTAAATAGAAAAATGTTAGCCAAAAATACAAACTATTGACTAATAATCCATGTTAATCATCAGTTGTTTGGTCTGTGGCTTAGTCTTCTGTTTAAAAAAAAAAAAAAAAAAAAATGGAAAAAGGGAAAAAAATAGCCCAAAATACTTATGAAGTATTACTGACACTAATGGTTAACCTTAATCAATCAAGCATTTAAAATTAACTTCAGGTTACAGGAAATACAGCAATAGGCTGGATTTGGTGGCTCACACCTGTAATCCCAGCACTTTGTGAGGCTGAGGTAGGAGGATCACTTGAGGCCGGGAGTTTGAGACCACCCTGGGCAACACATTGAGACCCCATCTCTTAAACAAAAATAATTAGCTGGGCGTGGTGGCACGTGCCTGTAGTCCCAGCTACTTGGGAAGCTGGGGCAGGAGTATTGCTTAAACCCAGTTCAAGGCTGCAGTGAGCTATGAGCACGCCAATGCACTCTAGTCTGAGAGACAGAGCAAGATCCTGTTTCTTAAAAAAACAAAAACAAAAAGAAATACACCAATAGAAGAACAAAACAAGTACCACCAAAAGGAAATAATGAGATAAATCCAGAATGTGGCACAATCTAGAAGGAAATAAACAGACAAATGTAGAATATGGAACATTCTATAACATACAGTCTCTTTAAAAATATCACTGTCTCTCCCTCATACCACACTGAGAAAATTATACTAGATTAAAAGAAACTGAAGAGACATAACCAAATGCTACATACGAACCTTTTTGGATTCTGGTTCATAAAAAAGCTATAAAAGACATTTTGGGGACAACTGAAACATCTGAATACAGACCAGATACTTGACGATATTCAGAAATTATTTTTAATTTTCTCACAAAGGATAATGGTATTAGATTCAGGTAGGAGAATGTATTTATTCTCAGTAAATGCATTAAATATTTAGTGGAAATGACCTGCGTGTGACTTCCAAGGGGTTCACCAAATATATAGGTATTTTGGCATATGCTTGTAGATACCAGTATGCCAAGCTTTAAAATATATTTGGCACATGTCAAAACATTAAAAATAATTTTGTCTAGGTGGTGGGTTCATTGTAGTTTTTCCTTGTGGTATTCTTTCCCTTTTTTTTACATGCATGAAATTTTCTTAATAAAAAGTTAGGGGGGTGGAACTACCTACTTATCTTAGCTGTATGATATTCTGTACTGCTATATTCTGCCATTATCTTTTTGCCATTTACTAAATAACTGGTAGTCTTATTGGCTGTATTTCCTGTTAACTTGTTTCTATTTGTAGGAGCAGTTTTCATGTAGCTTGTATATACATATTTTTTTTTCTTTCTATATACATATTTTTTTTTTCTTTCTTTCCCTTTTTTTTTTGAGGCAGAGTCTCACTCTGTTGCCCGAGCTAGAGTGCCATGGCATCAGCCTAGCTCACAGCAACCTCCAGCTCCTGGGCTCAAGCGATCCTCCTGCCTCAGCCTCCCAGAGTGCTAGGATTACAGGCATGAGCCACCATGCCCGGCCACATTTGTTAAGTTGTAGCACAATAAATAGTATAAGAAATAATAAATGAATCTAAGGTGGAATATATAGGCTACCAAGGAGGTACTGTGAGATGAGATGAACATTATCTTCTCCCATTAATCTGCCATTTGCCATCTTGGTAATCTAGTTAGTTTCTATATTTTATAGTAGTAATTATACTGATAAGACAATTTTGTGTACCCAATAGGTTTTACTTAACACTGCAGCTCACACAGGACTTTTTAGCAATACCCATAGTCTCTTGTCTGTGGCATTCATCCTTCCATCTACAATATGGAATACCAGAGAGATAACTTTCTAGGGGGACGGGGATATCTTAAATGCTGGCAAATATGCTAGTCTACTTTATAGTCAGGCCCTACATATTCAGTTCATCAGTAAAAGTCTATGTAATTGAAAAGGCAAGATATAAACATACCCTCTAAAACAATGTATTAAAAGTAGCCAAAAGAATCCTGCAGACACACCTGTCTACTTTTGAGATATTTAATGGGCAGCAAATGTTCACCTATCTTCATCTCAAATAAAATTAGAAAAAGATCTGTTTTCTGCCACAACTCTCCCCAGACACATTTGGTTCTTGAAGCTTTGAATTCCTTTAATTTGTCCGGTTCTTTCATAACTGTAAATTTCAGGAATGAAGAATTCAGTATCTAGCATTTTCAATTCACTGCTAGTACATACCTGCCCAAAAATCAAAATAAAAAGGGAACATTTGGAACAGGAAAAAATGTTTTTTTAAAAAACAAAAATTTTAAGAATACCACTCTCTCATTCCAGGGTGAAAAATAAACAACGATAATCCTCAAAACAAGTGGCATTTATGTTTTCAAGTTACCTCAATTTTTGGCTTTAAAAAGGATTAATTCCAAAAAACCTTTAGGACTGAATACTTAATCTGGCTATAAAACTAATTATAGTTAAATATGTAATAAGAAGCTTTTATTTATCCAGTCTTTTGCATGGCCCATTTTGTCCCTCACAGCAGCTGTTACAGTACTTTGTACATAACAGTCATGTGGGTTTTTACAGTCTTAATAACCTAACATTCCCAAACTCAAAACACTTTCCATTTGTCTGACACCAAATCCTATATCTAGAATCACACAAATTTTAGTTATGTGCTCTTTATTTCTAACCCCTCAATTCCATTTTACTCTGTTGAAACCTAGCAATAGGTTAGTCTCTCCCTTCTGCTCTCCTCCCCTTAGTTACAGGTAAAAATGTTTTTGTGGATATGGCTTAATTATCACAAACCCAAAAACCGAAGAAACTATCAAAGTCTTACCATATTGGTATTATGACAAAAGCATCAACCAGCTCTAGGGTTTGCAATTTAAATCAGGAATCTCCATCTTCAACAAAAATTAATTAAAAGAACATCATATGGAGAATAAAGACTGAAATATTATCTGGAAATATATTTTATTTTACTGTGATATGCTAAGCATTGTTATGCACTTTACATTCATTATCTCAATGAACTCTCACAACAATTTTATGTCTCAAGTATTATATTTTATAGATAAGGTCAAAACAGAGGTTTAGAAAGACCAAGGCTATAGTTAGTAACTATCCCAGCCAGGATTCAACCTAAGCTTTTTTGCTCTAGAACTCTTCCCCAAGTCACTGCTTCTTCCATCAACTGCAACTAACATTTGCAAATTCTCTTTAAGTTCCTAAATGGAGGCAGATTTGGATCATCTACAGAGAAGCATAAGACAGATCCAATGGATTCTCAAACTTTCTGGTCTCTAAAAATTATTGAGGATTCCAAAGATCTTTTACCTCTGTGAGTTTTATCTTTTGATATTTACCACATTCGAAATTAAAACAAAAAATTTTAATATTTATCAATACATTTAAAAACAACAAATCCATTACATGTTAACATAAATAACATTTTCAATAAAAAATACTACTTTGTGGGGAGGGGGAGAAGGGGATGGGCAAAAAACCTACCTAACCAGTATAATGAACACTATCTGGGTGACGGGCACACTTACAATCCTGACACCAGCATAACAAAAGTGATCCATGTAACCGAAAACATCTGTAACCCCGTAATATTTTGAAATAATTTAAAAAATTGGCTGGGCGCGATGGCTCATGCCTGTAATCCTAGCACTCTGGGAGGCCGAAGCAGGAGGATCACTCGAGGTCAGGAGTTCGAAAACAGCCTGAGCAAGTGCGAGACCCCATCTATACTAAAAATAGAAAGAAATTAGCCAGACAACTAAAAATATATAGAAAAAATTAGCCGGGCATGGTGGCGCATACCTGTAGTCCCAGTTACTCTGGACGCTGAGGCAGAAGGATTGCTTAAGTCCAGGAGTCTGAGGTTGCTGTGAGCTAGGCTGACAGCATGGCACTCTAGCCCAGGCAACAGAGCGAGACTCTGTCTCCAAAAAAATAAAAATAAATAAAATTAAAAAATACTATTTCCCCCCAAAATAGTGAGAAAAGTAACATTATTTTACATTTTTGCAAATCTCTTTTATGTCTAGTTTAATAGAAGATGGTTGGATTCTCACAGGTGCTTCCACATTTAGTCTGTTGCTCTGTGTTGTTTTGGTTAAGTATGTAATGAAAATCTGGCCTTGAACAGATAGTAGGAAAAGGAAGAAGTATTTTAATAACTTTTTTAGATAACAGGATATTGATAAATATTCAAACTCAACAAATGGTAGTTTCTTTTTTTTTCTTGAGACACAGTCTTGCTCTCTTGCCTGGGCTAGAGTGCGGTGGCGTCAGCCTAGCTCACAGCAACCTCAAACTCCTGGGCTCAAGCAATCCTCCTGCCTCAGCCTCCCAGGTAGCTGGGACTACAGGAACGCGCCACCATGCCTGGCTAATTTTTTCTATTTTTAGTTGTTTGGCCAATTTCTTTCTATTTTTAGTAGAGACAGGGTCTCACTCTTGCTCAGGCTGGTCTCGAACTCCTGAGCTCAAACGATCTGCCTCGGCCTCCCAGAGTCCTAGGATTACAGGTGTGAGCCATCGTGCCCGGCCCAGCAAATGGTAGCTTCTTAAAGGTCAGTATCATCTCGAAATCTGAAACCATATCGAAGCACTTTTTGTACTGTTACATTATATCCACTGGTGTACCTCGTATTTTGAAAGGATCATGATTTTGCACGATCATGCACTGGTCATTTGGAAAATACAAATTTACTAAGTTATGCACATTTTCCAAATGACACATTATGCAATATTTTTAAAAATCACAATCATTAACCACTAATATTATAAGAAAAGTCTTTTAAGTTCTAGGAAGCTGTCAAACTCAAGCTGTCAACTTTTTAAAAATCCTAATTTTCACACAAATTTTACCACTGGTAACAAAACCGTCAATTGTTTTCCTAGAAGTGACAAGTTCACTTCACTCATTTTCAAAAAAATATCCTCTAAACACCCCAGTGTTAAAAACTGTATTTGTCAGTTCTTTCAAGCAAAAATGCCATTCTATGAAACAAGCAGCTCACAACTCAATCTCACAAATGCTTTCCCGCATGACAATAATCACTCCTCAACAGGCAGCACTGAATGCTTTATGCATGCTTCTCATTTTATCAGACACTTCAAAATTAAAAAGATATGTACACAAAAAGCTGAGATTTAGTATTAATAGTTTTTACTGCTTCATCAAGGACATTCTCAAGTAAGTAGTTTGGTGCCACTGCTTTATGTTAAGGCACCACCAATGGTTTTACCTGGCATTGCTTTTGAACCATCAGTGTAAATGTCACTGAAAAAAATAAATTGCATCTTACTGTTATTTCAAAAACATGCCTTTGAGGGGCTCCCCTGAAAGGTTGTGCAGGGATTCCCAGGGGTCATCTGTCCACATTCTGAGAACTGCTTTCCTAGATTACACTACTCGTTCAAGATGGGAATGGAAACGCTAACAAAATCCTGTTCATTCCAAGAGTTCGTTCTGTTAGCTCCTTTAGTTTGAGATACATCACCAACATAGCTCTGGAAGGGGGAAGAAAATGAAGGGCACAGAGCGACACGTGATTGTTTTAACATTGTATTTTGAGCACCTTTATGTTAGACCAATAATTCAATGTCGTGGTTATATTAATCAGTCTCAGCTGAAAGACTGTTCATTAAAAATACAGAGATGACATTCCCCTATTCAAAGAAATTTTGGGGATGAGGCCTCCAAAATTGCACATTTAACAATCTCCAAGGTACTTTTTACACACCCTGAAGTTAAAAACGATTGTACTAAAAGTAAATAGTTCGAATTCAGACTCCAAGCTTGTAGTAGTCCCAGAGCACACGGGTTCGAAATTCATTGTTCACCAAGAAGCAGCCCTCCCTGCCTCTCCATTTCCCTTTCCTCTAGTTGGGAAAATTCCTTTAGAAGTAAAACCCCATTTTTGTGGAGTTTTGAGTTGTGGTAGGAGGTGTCTAAGAGAATGCAGAGGTACGGGCTACCATCTGCACCAAGACGGTGGCTGTTCTGAGACAGTACAACAGCATCAAAATTTCCATCTCAAAAATGAGAGTGGGCCAAATGCCTTCGAAGACTCTTCAACTGTACCTTTTTTCTAAGAATGTCTAAGACAAATGAGCTGAGAAATGTCCAGGGCTATTAACAGTCGGAGAGAATTCCACGTCTGGCGAGAAAGGAAATCGGGACAACACGCAGAAAGGAAGGAAAGCAGGTGAATCAATGACATTACTCCTGTTCAGTAGGTACTAAGAATCTACACAAAATAGTCCCTGAGATAAACATGGCGCCCACCGCGGCAGGACATAATTACCAGAAAATAAAGATTCTCCGCCCCATCCCATTTTATAAATCACAGCGCCATCCCTCAAGAAATTTGGGTGCCGAGGGAGGAGACTTTGTAAACTAGCTGCAGTGCACCAAGGTTTAGGATGTACTATCAGACTGAGTAGGGATTACATAACACAAGGGATCAGCTAAACACTCACTCATTTTCCTCCTCCCGCTCAAAAAGAGCGCCCCACTCCTTCCCCGAGCGGAGGTGGGGGAGAACGGAGAGCCCCCACCCCCAGGGGGCCCTTACGCCGCGGCCCCTCCCGCCGCCGCCCGCCCTCCTCCCGGCGCGGCCTCGCCCCCTCGCCGGCCCCTCCCGCCGCGCCCCGCCGTCTCGCCGCCGCCCGCGCCCCCGCCTCTTCCCCAGCGGGCCGCCGCCCGCGCCCGCGCCGCCCACTCCTCCGAGACGCCTCGCGCCGGGCGTGCGTGTGGACGTCGGGCTGTGTGCCGGGCCGTGGGGCGCGAGTGCGCGCGCGCGCGCCGCGGCGGGCGCCGGGGGGCGGGGGCGGCCGGCCAGCCGGCAGGCAGGGGCCTCCGCTGCCTGCCCGTCGCGCGGCTCCTTGGGGCCCGGGGCGCACACACACACACACACACACACACACACACACACGCGCGCTCACGCGCCGCACCCCACCGCCGCCACTGCCGCGAGCCGCGCCGCCACTCGCGGTGGGCGGGGGCGCGCACCACGGGCCCTCCCGCCCCCACCCTCGCGCGCACCCGCCCCATCCCCCTCTCATTGTCTAGCCTCGGAACGCCTCGCCGAGCGAAAAGATAACGGAACCCCCGGGAGAAGGGGGTGGGGAGAGAAGGCTCGCTCGCTCACTCACCTCCCGTGGTCGTCGCCGCCGGTAGTCTGACCCGAGGAAGGCGCCGTCGCCTTAAAGGGACCTTGCACCCGGCGCTGGCAGAAGGGGGTGGGAGCAGGGGAGGGGACGGGGGCTCGGGGGGGAGACGAAGAAGAGGGAACCGTTGAAAGCTCGTCTCCTTAAGGGTGAAAGGAAGCCTCCCTCGGGTTCGAGTGATTTGGGGTGGATTTTTTTCCCGAGGGGGGCGGGGGGGGCCCCGAGGGAGGGGGGTGGGGGGGCCAAGGAATGCGGCTCCGTGTACGGGAGCTGGCGCGGGGGAGAGAGACGCCGACTCCCCCCACCGACCCTCTCGCCCCGCGGAGGGATACGGCTCGTCATTTCCGCCCTCCCCCTTTCATGGCCTTTCAATTGGTTGGAGCGCGTGGTACGTCATGGGCTCATCCAAACCGCTGCCCGGGCTTCTTTTCTAGAAAGTCAAGTTTGGCTGGGCCTGCAAATAAATAAATAAAGAAAAACATTTTTTTTTATTAAAAAAAAAAGAATAATTAGCTTCAGAAGGAATGTCTAAATTTTGGTGAGAAAAATGGAACACCCAAAGAAAATATTCCCCAATTTACTTGTCTAGACTTTCCAGGGAAATTTTGGGAGTCTCCCCCACTTTCCACCCAAGGCTTATACCCAACCAAGAGGGGAACTTCATGCCACAGGCCAGATGGTGAGGCCCAGTGGCACCAACAACTGTCATTGGAATAGAGCGCAAAAGGGCACTCAGTCTTCCTCAAGAGACACTTGGCCAAGTAGCCTTGTGATAGTGGCCTTGGGTAAGTGAAGAACTTTTTAAACCCATTTTTACTCTCAAGGTTTTCTGGATTCTGGAAAGAAATTGCACACGATTGTTTATCAAGGTGATTCTAGTGATGGAAACTGCTTTGATACCATTGTGAATAGATTTCAGCAGAGATCCCCAATTCTAAGAAACCACAGACTCCACATCCATATGCTTTTTGCTCCAATCGAGGCTGAGATGGATTGGCCCAAATAAATTAATTGGTCCATTCAGGATCATCCACCTGTTATTTTTCCCCAAACAAAAACTAGCCTCTTCTCCAGATAACTGAGAAATTTTATCCTTTATTGCCTCCCAAGATGATAAAATTTTAATATTTTCCTTGAATATTGGAGAATGTTTGCTCTTCAATTAATACACATATTTGGTCCAAACCAAATGCTAAATTGAGGTACTTGGTGCAAGAATGGAAGAATCCACAATCATACTTATTCTTTCTATTTATATACATACTCCTTTAAAACCACCAGACTATGAAAATAGGGAAAGTAGGCATTCCAAATTGTACACACCTGTATATGTGTGCATATGCACACATACCCACACACACTGCCACCACCCATTTTCATTCCATTTCATCCCAAAACCATATGGGTGATTCCAACTAGTCATTCTTAGGAAGAACTTCATCATTCGAATTGGAAGAATCACTAATCCTGAAAATACCTTTGAAGACTTTTCAGACCTAATCTGGAAAAACCATGGTAAAATTATGAGATTAAGCAACGAAGTGCAAATTGTACACAAAACTCCAATCTTATTTTATGCTGTCCTGCAGTAATTACTATAATTCATCATATATATTATATGTTATGTATGTTATTTACCTCTGAAATATTCTAACATATTTTCCCATGCTCTATGTGCTAATTTATGCTCTCAGCCAATGAGGTCTCACCCAGCAGACTACGCCATGTACTGTTTGACCAGTAACCACTAGCACACATTATGCATCCATTCATTCATTCAACAAATATTTATTGAGTACTTGTCATGTGCCAGGCACTGTTTTAGGTGCTGAGAGTACAGCAACAAAGAAAAACAAAATCTCTGAACTTGTGGGATTTATACTCTAGAAGGGAAGAGACATAAAATATACATTAACAAATTGGTAAATAACAAATGGCCCCAACACTTAGTGACTTAAAACAACAATTTTATTATCTCTCATGGTTCTGGGAGGTGATTAGGCTACTAAACAGGTTCTCACTTGGAGTTTCTTATGCAGTGACTGCCACTAAAGTCATTTCAAAAGTTTCCGTACATGTCTGGAAGTTGAGGTTGACTATTGGCATAGACTGCAGCTGGGGCTGTTGGCCAGAATATATACAAGTGACCTCACCATGTGGCCCAGGCTTCCTCATATCATAGAGGCTGAGCTCTAAGGTCCTGTGCCCCAAGAAGACCAGACAGAGATTGTATGGTTTTTTGTGACCTAGTCTCAGAGGTCACATAGCATCACTTCCATTACAGTTACAGGCCCACCTTGATTCAAGCGGGATGGGGAACGCAGACTCTAACCTCTCAAAGGGAGTAGTGGAAATGTCACATCGTAAGAAAATGTGTGGAATGGGAAATCTTGTTGTGGCCATCTTGGAAAATGCAATATGCCACACATTTATAAATATATAATATATGATATAGTGATAGGCACTATGGAAAGGAAAAGGGCAGGATAGGGGGAATTGGGAGTGTAGTATGGGAGTGGGGGTGGGGAAGTTACTATTTTATGTGGGATGGTTGGAGAAGGCCTTGTCATTAAGGTGACATTTGGGCAAAGACCTGAAGAAAGTGAAGCAAAGCTTAGGTTTTACTAGTAGGGAAAGCAAAGCTGCTGGAGGATTTAGATAGAGCCAAGTAGTGACACAGCCTGACTGACGTTTCTGAGGGATCACTCTGGCTGCTTGTGGAGAATAACTGGCAGGGGCAAGGGCAGATGCAGGGAGATCAGTTAGGAGGCGATGGCAATAATCCGGGTGAGGGATGACAGCGGCTTGGACCGGATGGGAGTTGTGAAGCTGTTGCTTCAGCTGATTGAGTTCTGCAGTGTGTTGTTTACTCCTCTGGAACCTATTTCTCTGTCATGTAGTTTGTGTCTCAGGAGACAGTTTTGACCCATAATGGCTAACAAAATGAGTGATGGTGCTATACCTGCCAAAAAGAAATAAAGGAAGACTATTATGCTGAATGTAAAAATGGGAGTTTTGCACGGTCTGGAGGCACCTTTGAGGAAATGTGTGAGGAAACAGGCTAAAGATCAACAGGCAATTAGGGAATGGAGTAAGTCTTTTGACATCATAAAAGGTATCCTAACTGTGCCACAGTGGAGAGAATTGATGAACAGTTGAAGGACTGATCGCTGGAAGAAATGATAGGCAAAGGCATTTTATAACTTCAGAGGATTTGAAGAAAACTCTGCCACCTTACAACACTGGTACAGCATTTCAAAAGGGACTATACGGTTAAGAACTCCTATTTCCAGAAATGTATTGCCTGTGCTAAAGAGGGAATGCCCATATTAATTTGGACAGTGTTGGAACATTTTGCTGTCATCAGCTAACACACAGGTTTCCAGAGTGAAGCAACAGAACCGATAGCTTTGGTCACTCTTGAACCATCTTGATAATGATTTGAACCATCTTGATAATGATGGGAAACCAAAGCACTAGAAAAAATAACCTAAATAAAATCCTTAGAAATCAATTCACATGTTCCTCTATAACATACTGGGGAGGAGTCTGAAAGCCAATCCAGTTTGATATATGGAAGAAATTGGACCTTAATAGTGGTACCCCTAAAAACAACCCCAGACCTCAGTAGCCAACTTAGACAAATCGAATCCTCTCCGTATGGATTTTTAAGAAAGAAAGTGAGGGCCGGGTGCGGTGGCTCACGCCTGTAATCCTAGCACTCTAGGAGGCCGAGGTGGGAGGATTGCTTGAGGTCAGGAGTTTGAGACCAGCCTGAGCAAGAGCGAGACCCCGTCTCTACCAAAAATAGAAAGAAATTAATTGGACAGCTAAAAACATATAGAAAAAATTAGCCATGGTGGCACATGCCTGTAGTCCCAGCTACTCGGGAGGCTGAGGCAGTAGGATCGCTTGAGTCCAGGAGTGTGAGGTTGCTGTGAGCTAGGATGACACCACGGCACTATAGCCCAGGCAACACAGTGAGACTCTGTCTCAAAAAAAAAAAAAAAAAGAAAGAAAGAAAGTCAAAGGTTAATGGAAGTCCCAAGCTGAGCTTTTCACAGTTAGGTAGCAGGAGAGTTTTTCTTTTCTACAGTTTGTGGAAACATTTATTTGCTTCCTTGGCTTATGGTTTCTGCCATGAGTTGAAAATTGGAACCACCTGTAACTTAGAAAATGTCAAGGCAGGGAGACAAATGATTTCAATATGTCTTCAGAAGAGGTGAGTCATGGATGCCCTCTTTGGTATCATTTTGCTAATATACAGATTACTTATCACTCAGGTCCAGCATGAGGTTGACCAGTATGTGCTGGGGTGGGGAGTAGGGAGGATCAGATCATGGGGTCAGTCCAGGCAGAAATCAGCTTCATGGGGGACAATGCCAGGTTTCTTTAAAAAATGGGCATCCCAGCCTCTAAAACACACACTCAGGGTGGTTGAAGCTGGGAACTCAAAGAGAGTTACTCATTTTGGAAAATGTAAGAGAGAGAAAAACAGTGGAGAAATTTTTGTGATCTAAGCAGCTCCTAGATATGAAAATTGACAGCTGATTGCACTAAGCCTGGAAGTCAAGAGAAGTCACCAGGCCAGGCCAGTGGCTTATGCCTGTAATCCCAGCGCTTTGGGAGTCTGAGGCAGGAGGATTACTTGAGGCCAGGAGTTTGAGACCAGCCGGGGCAATATAGTGAGACTCTGTCTCTACGAAGAATAAAAAATTAGCCAGGGGTGGTGGTGCACGTCTATAGTTCCAGCTACTCAGAAGTCTGAGGCAAAAGGATTGCTTGAGCCCAGGAGTTTGAGGCTACAGTGAGCTATGATCATGCCACTGCACTCCAGCCTGGGCAATAGACCCTATCTTAAAAAAAAAAAAAAAAGAAAAGTCATTATGTGTGAGTGGAAAGGAGAACCCTGAAATGCCCAACTAGACATGGAAATTGTCATGAAATAAAGGGCAAGTGGAGATTTACATTTGACCAGCATGAAATAAAAAATGGGAAACTTAGAAGCTATAGCCAGATTTTATTTAGGAATATTATTTGCTACCTCTTTACGTTTGGAAGAGCTGGGGACTTTCCTAGAGACATAGAGGTTAGAAAAATCCTGAGGAAGTTTTCAGACTGGGTCTCTAAAAGAAGAAAAGTTCCTCGTTAGCTTTCAGCAAGAAGCAATTATGGTCTCTGCCTTCAAAATATATTTTGTAAGGAATGCATGAGCAGCAACTTCATCAGTCATCAAGACTTCACTGTGAGTTGCTGCATGATTTCATAGGAGATAGTGATTTAATTTTACTTTGAGTTAAATTTATATTATTTAAGAGACACCCAGAAGCAAAGTTATACTTGTTTCATCTAGGTTGTTGCTATGGAGTTGACCAGGTATGATTAGCAAGTAATTAAATTGATTCCATAAAGCTTCATGGGAAGACTGGGCACGGTGGCTCACGCCTGTAATCCTAGCACTCTGGGAGGCCGAGGCGGGTGGATTGCTCAAGGTCAGGAGTTCGAGACCAGTCTGACCAAGAGTGAGACCCCGTCTCTACTAAAAAAATAGAAAGAAATGATCTGAACAACTAAAAATATATATATATAGAAAAAATTAGCCGGGCATGGTGGCGCACGCCTGTAGTCCCAGCTACTCGGGAGGCTGAGGCAGAAGGATCGCCTGAGCCCAGGAGTTTGAGGTTGCTGTGAGCTAGGCTGACGCCACGGCACTCACTCTAGCCCGGGCAACAGAGTGAGACTCTGTCTCAAAAAAAAAAAAGCTTCCTGGAAAAATGAATTGGATTATTTTACAGACATGCTGGATATGTAGCTTGTTCATTATAATGGATTGCAGAGTGAAATGTAATAAAAAGTTCCTCTTCTTCTCTAGGGTACATTCTTTTTTATTTAGAAATGTTTGCATTTTATTACAGTCATGGATAATTTTCAGAATGCAACTGTGAACAGTAAATAACTTACAAATTCACTTTTTTGAAGGACATGGGAGTTAATATCATTGTTTTACAGATAAAAAAAGTGAGGTATCCTTCAGAAATAAGCTTTAAAGTTTTCTGGTATAGATAAGTGGCCAGGTCCTTTTGGGTCTTCTCTTATTGTTGAGTATGTACAATAGGGTTTAGAGGTGGCAATGAGGCTATCTCCTATGGCAGCCACTTTTAATGCCTTTTCTGTTGTCTGAAACATAAAGGTTCTAAAATCTGAATATGTGAAAGTGCCAAGATTCGTCAATTTAAAAATCATTTTATAGGAGTAAAATGGTTTAACTTTCATTCATCCAGGAGATGATTCTCATTTTTAGACTTGTGTGTAAATGGAGCCATGAGTATGAGTGGTGTCCATCAGGTGTGAATATGAGTTTCCTCTTTCCTACGCACCTTACTTCCTGGCAGGCTCTGATCTCTGCTTCTCCTATTGAGAGACTTTATTCCTAGCCTTGAAAAGTGAATCTTAACCTTTTCTGCCTTAGGAACCCTTTGAAAATCTCTATAGAAGTTGTGGATTATCTCCCCCAGAAAAATGCACACTTGCATATATACACAAAATTTTGCAAATACTTTCAGACTTGAATTTTGCTCATGGGCCTGTCATGAACTCCAGGGAAAGAACCTCAGACCTTGGTCTCATTAGACAAGATGCTTCATTCCCTGTCTTCCCAGAGAAATGATATATTAATTTCCCAATAATCATATGAACACATGTGCCCAAAGAACTAGAGATTCTCTTCACTGTAACAAGTGGCTTATTATTATTGTTATTACTATTATTACTTTACTTCTTCCTTTATCTTTGCCCAAGATGTTCTTCAACATCTAGGAAAGTCCAGGAACCTCCAGGGCCAAGAAGATGACCAGATGGTCTAACTACTTCAGCCAGTTGAGTTGATGTCATTAGCATTAAGGAGCTTATCTCAGATTCTCCAACCGTGTAAATATAGTGGCTCTCCTGGGATTCCTAGCCCTACTTCATTGACTGTGGCTCACTGAATATTCACGTACTGTCATTTCCCAGCCTCCTTTGCAACTGCATTAGGGCCTCAAAATTGAGTCCTTGTAAATGGGAATGTAAGTGCAAGTGATGGGATACTTCTGGACCAGAGCATTTAAAGGTTGATGTGAGATGGTAGAACCACAATATGGAAGCAGCCTTGATCCCTGGGTCACCCCGTGGAGAGAGATGAACTACTGAGTTGTCCAGCATATGTTGGATTTTACTAGAATAACAACAAAAAACCTTGATTGTGCTAACTCAATGAGATTCCAGGATTAATTTGTTCATGCAGAGTAGCCTAATACTGACTAATACATTGGTATAAAGATTGGACTAAAATGCCAGGTGTGGTGGCTCATGCCTGTAATCCTAGCATTCTAGGAGGCTGAGGTGGAAGGATCACTTGAATTCAGGAGTTGGAGACCAGCCTGAGCAAGAGTGAGACCCCATGTCTATCAAAAATACAAAAAAATTAGTTGGGTGTGGTGGCATGGTGTTGCACACCTGTAGTCCCAGCCCCTTGGGTGGCTGAGGCAGGAGGATTGCTTGAGCCCAGGAGTTTGAGGTTGCTGTGAACTATGATGACACCACTGCACTCTACCCGGGCAACAGAGTGAGACTCTGTCTCAAAAAAAAAAAAAAAAAAAGATTAGACTGAAAAAATAAAAATAAAAAAAAATAAAAATTCCCATTCTCAGGACACCTTTATGAATAAGAATGGGAAACAGCATGGTGAACTGGATAGAGCCTGACATTACTTACATTACATGGTTGTTATATTAGAGATAAAATATATGAAATGCCTACACCAATGTCTGTCTTATCATGATTACTCCATAAACGGTAGCTTTTATTATTGGTTCTTAAGATGTATCATAATATAAATATTTTATGGGGCATGATAAAATTTGACTATATTCATGAATGATAGTCTCCCTATTCTGATTCCTTCCCAGATTTCTTACCGTAAGGTATCTCTTCTAAATAGTTTGGGATCTTGGGCTCAAGCATCTTTTATAAAATTGTTTGAAGTAGGCCGGGCGCGGTGCCTCATGCCTGTAATCCTAGCTTCCTGGGAGGCCGAGGCGGGCGGATCGTTTGAGCTCAGGAGTTCGAAACCAGCCTGAGCAAGAGCGAGACCTCGTCTCTACTAAAAATAGAAAGAAATTAATTGGACAACTAAAAATATATACAAAAAACTAGCCGGGCATGGTGGCGCAAGCCTGTAGTCCCAGCTACTCGGGAGGCTGAGGCAGGAAGATCGCTTGAGCCCAGGAGTTTGAGGTTGCTGTGAGCTAAGATGACGCCACGGCACTCTAGCCCAGGCAACACAGTGAGACTCAGTCTCAAAAAAAAAAAATTGTTTGAAGTAATCACTTCCAAGAAATGAGTAGTTTATTGTCCTCAGTAAGTCAAACATTTAGTAAAAGCCTACTATTTCTTCCATGTTAATTAACAAAATAGCATAATAGGTAAGATAATATTGCCAAGTGCTAATTCGTGTGGTCCAGACAATTAAAGAATATGACATATAAAATGATGTTAAGTATGTGAGACAGACAGTATCTTCTGGGAGGAGAAAGGAAAGATCCATGTAGGATTGAGTCTTCACTGAAAACTTCTTCAAAGGAGTGGGCTCTGACCTTGTCTTAAAGAATGGGTAGAATGTGGGTAGATGAGGGAAAGGAAGAAAGGCATTTCTAGTGGGCAACAGAATGATAAAGGTACTGATAAAACTCACAAAGCTTAAATAAAATATTAGGTTCAATCATATAAAATTGATGGAAGTGTTTTGTGGGTCAAAAACAATCAATTGATTATGAAAAGGAGTGCTGAACATGTAGAAGAAACAAAATCAGTTAAATAAGTTCACAGTGCTTGCTTTCCGTCTCTCCCAAGGCACAATTTGTACAGCATTCTGAACACTTTACCAGGGTGTTCTGAGAGTGGTTCCCCTTCCTCTGTCCACGTTCACAATAACCCTGTTCTGCCTGGTAGGCACGAGATCTGTGGAGTGTGCCTGCCGCGCTTGAGATGCCAGTTAACCAGGCGTTTGACATCAAGCAACATAAACTATCTTGTTAATATCACAACTGCCTTTTAGGCAGGAAGGGCCTTGGGAGAAAATACTCAGCACAGTGTTCATTCAGTGAGTCAGTGAAAACAGGTGAAAGGAGAGCCCAGGTAGCAGATGAAGAGTCCTGCCACTGCCATGACTATATACTGAGAGGCAAGAGATTAGTGTGCTGGCTCTGGAGTCGTACCACCTGGGTTTGAATCCTATCTAAACTACTAACTAGCACATTACTTAAAGTTGTCTAAGCCTCAGTTTCTTCAACAATGGGTAGGGTTATTAGGAGAATTCATTGACTTAAGGCATCTAAGATGCTTAGCACAGAAAAGTGTTGAGTAAATGTTAGCTATTAATATAAGTGGCAATAACTATTATTTTAATTATATTGTTGTTATTGTTGCTGTTATTACCATTTGTGGTGTTGTCATTAACATTACCAGTGGGCTGCTATTGACAATGGGGAGTGTTTCTCTATGCTCAGCACCCTCACCCACACATACACACGGACCTTCTATCCAAGTGTTGAACCAATAAAAGTGGCTGGAATGAAGTGAGTGTGTGTAATGGGGGGAAGGGATGGATGTTAAGACTGAAAGTTCAGTCACAAACTGCAGCCCTGGTTAGAACGACAGAGAGCTCCCCTACTGAGAAAGGACAAAGTCAAATACAAGCACTTTGGGCTTTCATATTAACTAACAGGAGAATAAATTTCTAGAAGTAAATAATAAAGGCAAAGAGATAAAGAAATACTAAAATACTTTTAATTTAAAAATAAGGCCAGGCGTGGTGGCTCACGCCTGTAATCCTAGCTCTCTGGGAGGCCGAGGCGGGCGGATTGTTTGAGCTCAGGAGTTCGAAACCAGCCTGAGCAAGAGCGAGACCCCCGTCTCTACTAAAATTAGAAATAAATTAATTGGACAACTAAAAATATATAGAAAAAA
>CAUYRB010071580.1:0-39585 GCA_963574695.1 Propithecus perrieri | reverse complement strand
CTAGCTCACAGCAACCTCAAACTCCTGGGCTCAAGTGATCCTCCTGCCTCAGCCTCCCGAGTAGCTGGGACTACAGGCATGCGCCACCATGCCCGGCTAATTTTTTCTATATATTTTTAGTTGTCCGATTAATTTCTTTCTTTTTTAGTAGAGACGGGGTCTCGCTCTTGCTCAGGCTGGTCTCGAACTCCTGAGCTCAAACAATCCGCCCGCCTCGGCTTCCCAGAGAGCTAGGACTACAAGCGTGAGCCACCGCGCCCAGCCTAATTTACACTTTTAGAAGTCAGAATAGTGGTTATCTCTGGGAGTGGGCAGTTATTGGAAGAGAACACAAAGAATTGTGACACAAAGCATTGTCACTTTCCTATTGTGTGTGCTGGTTAACTAAGTGTGTTCAATTTGTGAAATATCATGAACATGCATGCTTCTCATATGTGTGCTTTTATATTAGAGTATTAAATATCAATGTAACTTTTTTTAAAAAGCCTCATACAGTGTCAGGCAGCTATGATGGTTGAACAGGATAATGCATGTGTACATAATTTGAACAAGTTCAGCACTACAGCTCTATAAAAAATAGTTTTCAAACTGTGAGTAATGACCACAAGTTGGTCATGAAATCAATTCATGTATCACAGCCTGCATTAAATAAAATGAAAGCAAATAGAACAGAAAATATCAGAGTACATTATATACTAGATATTGTTTTGTGATACATGTTTATATGCATTGAGATATGAAATGTACATTTTATTCTGGGTCACAGTTAAAAAGGGTCAAAGTTATTGCTGTAAGAATCCCCTGATATAAGGTTTACACAGCCTATGCCTACATTATGACCCCTTCCTAGAACAAAGACCAGGCTTGATTTCACATTAGTTAGGTGAAGAGGTATTTCAACAGGGAATCCCAGAGTACAATTAAGGCATTTCCATTGTTTATTCATCAATAATACCAACCATTGGCCTTATCACTCCTATCCATTTGCCAGCCTATGTCCTAGAATTCTGCAAATTGCTTCCACAATAGGAAAAGCTGAGATTTTCCAAATCTGAGTTTCTTCAAAGTGCATAGACTCTGTTTCAACCATTTTTCTTGGTAACATTGTAGTAGAAGCAGCAAGTGGTAGCACCGTATATCAGTGAAAATGCCGAATGGAAAATATTATTCATTTGCATATTCCCAAAATAATGGGATGAAGATAATAATTAATAGCTATATTTATACCACTTGATTTAATTAATTCCAGCTAAGATGTTTGTAAACATGTGATTTTATGTTTGGGTAAATGTGTCAACATGTAAATTAATCACTAATACAAAACACTAAGGAAAATTTTAAAAAGCCGCCAGCAGAAGGCTAGCCACTTTGGGACATTCTACCCACAGAAATCTCTAGTGGAGCTATTCTATGACAAAAACATGGTTCTGTAGAGGTGGTGGGAAAAGTGTTAGAGAAGAATAAAGGGGTGAGCAAAGGGTAGGGTGAAGCTTAATCCTGGAGCTCTTTTCAAATTCAGATTAAGGCAGGGTAAAAAAAAGGAAGTTTCTTGAGGTAGAGACATTTCACTTCAAACCTACTCACCCATAATATACTTTCCAAAGGACAAAATATCTGAAATAAGAAAAACAAAGAGAAAAGATGATTGCAGATAAAACTTATTTTACAGAGGGGCAGATGCTATTCCAAGGCATTTGGTGAAATCAAATAGGGACCAAATGATGACCGAAGAAGAATTGTTCAAAGGGACAAGATGTGCAAGTTTATTAAAAGACCAACATTTTTGAGAAGCCATTCAGATTGGATTTGTAGCAAAAAGTGAAAAGAAAAGGGGTTCTGTGTAGGGGTGTACACTGACCAAAACAGTAGACGTGGTTTGGAGCTGCCTAAAGAGGTGCTTGTTCAGATTTGCTCTAGTTTGGGTCCAACCCTCCTGATGCTTCAAGTCAATGGACCACTTCACATTTGTGTGGATTGGTCACATTAAACAGAAGAAAAGGATCCTGAAAATCTCCACGGTATGCAGGGGCCTTCCTTTGGGCGGATTAGAGCTGGGAGCACAGAGGACAGAGGCTCTCTGCCTTCATCTCAGCCACATACTCCTTCTCTGTGAAGGGTCAGATGGGGAAGAGAAACAGAGTTAATGATTACAGCCCTACTTTGCTAATTAATGCCATTGACTCATGTGAAAACACAACTTACAAGGCTCCACACCGGCTAAGAAGTCAGGGCTGAGAGAGGAAAGGAGCAGGAAATCCTTTACGTAACTAAGAATGGAGGAGAATCTTTCATTTTCTGTTAATTATATCTTTTAAATCTATAATTTCTGAGCAAGGCAGGTAGGCGAAAGCAAATCAGTGCTGCCATGACATGGTAGTTCCATTTTAATTAAAAGCCACCACCTTCATATTACCTTTCACAAGGGCATAGACAAGAGGCACTCAAAGCCTTGGTCTTCTCTTCAGTTTTTCCCTTTAAATTATTGCATGAACAATTCTAACCCTTGAGTTTTATAAAATAACTTTGCAATGGAGCATTTTAATACATAACAGTACAAAAACCATAGAGTACGCACTCCTATAGTCATATACATTCATATATATACACATACATGCATGTATATGAGGCCCTAAGAATATATAATATTTAGACTTATTTTTATGGGATACTGTAAGCTCTAAACAGAACCCTAGTATTCTGAAAGAGGTCATAGATTCTGTTAACTAGCTCATTTGCTAGTCACAGTGTGGACAGTTCTTTCCATAGGAAATAATTTCAACATTATTTTATAAAAGTGAAATTCTGGCTCTGGAAAGGATATTCTTCAAATATTAATTTAAATAATACATATAAATGTACATTTAAATAATGTATACATATATGAACATATATATTATTTATATATGTGCATATATTATTTGAAAACTCTGCCTAGGGGGATCAATTCCTATAGTGTACTTTTAATGTACAAATATTTAGTGGGTGGGTAGACAGTTAACACTAGGGTATAAAGATGACCTCAGACAAATTTATTTAATTGTTTAGTAAGTTTTCACCATATAAGTGAGCACATTTTATATTTCAGTAGGTCTATAAATGTGTGTATATACCTAGATTTGCAAGTAATATTTTGATTTGATAAAGTCTGCTCAATGTGCTATGGTTATAGTTGAGAAAATCAAGGCACATGCTTGTCAAGTGAGATTATGTTTATGTTTCTGTTGTGAAGAGTTATAATCTGTGATCTATTATTGATCTTACTCTATAATCCTCTTGACCAAGACTAGCGTCCCACTTAAAAAAAAAAATAGAAAATGCATCACTTGTAAAATTCACACTTCACACCATTTCCTTGTAAGCACTAATTATATATAAAAGCAGGTCATTTTGGTTCAAACCAACCCCTGACTAGTGTTGATTAATGCTGTATTACTAGAATATTAATTTGGGAACTTTCTAATTGTCCCTCCTTTTTGCAAACACAAGCTAATGTTAGACTTTTTGTTAGGAGACACGTTTAATTTCTTTTGTGAAAAGGAAACAATAGTAATATTAGCATGGCTTTACAATAATTAATACATAGAGTGGTCCCAGATAAAGCCTGAATGTGCGGTATTATTAAACATGGAGTTTCATTTTGGCTGTGGGTGATAATAGTGCTAGAATGTTACATAAAGGGATGGTGTATGTGAGTGGGATTCTGCTTATGAATATTTGTGTATAATTCTCCTGCAACCCAACACGCACATATGAATCGTTAAAAGAACGTAAAAACAGTTTACCTAATGAGTCATCACACAATCCCTGTTTTGTTCCAGTGTAGTCATAGCTGCTCATTAATTTGGATGCTAACTATGCTCCTGGTAAACACAAAGGCAGAGAACCTTGTGCACCCAAGGAGACGCTTTAAAGGGCTCACTTTGTGAAAACATCTGTGGTGCCTATTTTAAATTAAGGCCTCCAAATTACATCTTTGATGAAAGTAAGATACTCATTGCACAGTAAACTAAAGGGGCATGTGCCTCTCAGTGAAGCTTCATTAAAAGAGGGAGAGAGAGGGTAAAACAACACACATAACAACAACAACAACAAAAAACTAGAAATAACCAGAGAGGAAGGAAAAGAGGATAAATAAAAAGGGAAATAGAGAATGGAGGACATTCACAAATATCTCTGCAGTTCAACAGAATCGATGCTACTGTCTCTAAGATTAGAAAGATGTCATGAGAAATCCAAGCATTGCGAAACCTTTTTATTGCCAAAAAATTACAATTCCAAGGTATGAAAAAAGAGACATTCTAACTGTCCACCAAGTGGAAGTTTAACTGTGAATTTATATTTCTGTCTCTGGAAATTTCACGCTCACCTTATCTTTCCGAAATATGAGCAAGAACTAAAGCAAGTATATTTCTCTTCACAATGCAATAGATATAATCCAAAGAGGATGGCTGTGATAGCAAACTTTTGGGAAACTATGCGTTAAAGTAAAGCAGACTCTGTCCCTGTGGGACTTCTCAGAGCCTTTAACATGCTAATGAACTCTACCCATTTCCAAGGTGGGAAAGCATATAATATGTAGCAGCGAGAAAGTAGATCAAGGGTCCTTTCATTCAGAGCATTTACGGTGACGGAAATTGTGCTTCCTAAGGCCGATTTTAGAAAAGGCTGAATTAGACTTTTTGGTTAAGATATCTAAGAATAACTTATATTAAAAAGAACAAGCTATTTTAAATGCCAAAAAGTTAAAAAAGTAAAAACTTCTGAAAAAAGTTATTGAAGGATTACTTTGTTTTTATATTGTTTGGTAGAGTTTAGTAACCCTTTAATAAAACTTGATCAGAAACTTATTTTACAGTCGTGAGGTTTGTCTTTTCTACATGTTGATATATTTTACTTAATGCATAAAATAAAATCACTCAGAAGTTCAGCATTACATTTAGGTATAAAAAATTAAGATATGAGAACTTAGAACGGCAGACAAAAACTTACACATAAAAACCTAGTGATAACTGGAACCATCTAGAGATGCATATGGATAGGGCACTGTTGTTTGCTGGACTTACTAGAATGGGTCCTTTATAAGCTTAGAAATTACCTCTTAAAAATGAGGAGAGGAAATAAGGAGTTAATTTCCTATACTGATTGAGGCACTACTGGTGGAAGTTGACCTTGTGCTTGACCTAATGTAATCTAACCCAACCTCTTCCAACTGATCTCATCTAATCTAATCAACTGAGATAGGTTAGTATTTATAAGTCAGCCAAGCTCACCAGTGTCTCTACATAGACTTTGTCAAAATCATCTTTCTATACCACCATGCACCACAAAGTTGGTTTAATTGGTCCCCCACTGGACTTAGGAGATCCAGTGTCTAGATCTTTTCCCTCCTACTAACTTGCTAATTGATCTTGAATAAGTCTCACCATCTACCCTGCTATGCTTTGAATGTGTCCCGTCCAAAATTCATGTTTAAACTTAATCCCCTCCCCGCATTGTGGTGGTTTTAAGGAGTGGGGCCTTTGGGGGATGTGATTAAATCATGAGGTCATTGCTCTCACGAATGGTTTGTGCCTTATAAAAGGGCTATAAAGGCCTTCTACACGTGACTGTGCCATCTTATCTAACAGCAGAGTCACTCTCTACTCACACAACTTTGTGTTATAGGTTGAAATATGTGCCCCCAAAAGTCCTAACGCCCAGTCTTTATGAATTTAACTTTCCTGTATGTGGAAATAGGGTCTTTATAGGGTAATCAACTTAATATGAGTTCATTAGAGTGGGCATTAATCAAAAATGACTGATGTACTTATTTAAAGGGGAAATTTGGACACAAGATAGACATGCACAGAGGAAAGACAATTTGAAGACAGGTAAGGAGAAAACAGGCACAAGACTGGAGTGATGCATCTACAAGCTGAGATACACCGAGGACTACCAGCAAATGCCAGAAGCGAGAAGAAACAAGGAAAGATTCTTCACCAGGGCAGTCGGGAACATGACCCTGCTGGCACCTTGACTTTGAACTTCTAGCCTCCAGAACTCTGAGACAATAAAATTTTGTTGTTTTAAGCCACACAGCTTATGGTATTTGGTTACAGTAGCCCTAGGGAACTAAAACTATGTTGGCATTTTCTTTGTAGCACTGCAATAATTTATCCGGTTTACTGTTACAGGCCATTTTCCACACTAGAATGCGAACTTCCCAAGAGGCAAGGATCTGCATGTCTGGTTGCATGCCATTTCACATGGTACGAGGCCAATGCCTAGCAAAGAGTGGGAGCTCGAAATATATATGATAAACTAATGAATGATAACATTAAATGGAAACATGAACAAAGTTTTAAAGACAATGAAGAAGAATACCTCCAAACATTGCTCTTTATTTTGTTTGCTTACTTGATTGTTTTTTGTTTCTCTAAGCATCCCTTTAACCCACTCCTTCTGAGGAAAACAATTCAATGTGTGACTGTCTATAAAGGTCCATGGATTATCATAGAAACAAAATGTCAGTGGATCTTAGTGTCTAGATGATATACTTGTGGAACACAAGTGTCATTCCTCAGGAAGAGGAAAAGCAACAGATCCTTTAAAAAGTAAACATAGTAAAAATAGAAAATACTTTCTGCCACCAGCTCCATATAGATGTCATGGTTTTGGTCAGTTATAGATGATGGGAAATTGATCACAGGTATTTCTAACCCAAGGCATTCAATGAATACGTATATTGGTAAAGTGTCCTACTTCTCTTTAAAGTGGGAGGCAATAAAATACTATAGTTAAAAGCATAGGCCTTGAAGGCAGACAACCCTAAAGATCAGACTCTATTAACTTACAAACTGTGATCTCATACAAGTTACTTTCTTTTCTAAGCTCCAGTTTTCTTAATCCCCCCAAAATGAGGACCAATAGCATCTACCCTAAAATGTTGATGGGAAGATTAAGAGATGATGCTTATGTGGTGTCAGCACGCTGCCTGAAACACAGTAAACATGCAATAAATGCTAAATCTATCATACTTTTATTACTTCAAGAGTCTGCTGGTCACAGAATTCACTGTCAAGACTGATGCCTTTTGTGGTATGTGAGGACTACAAACCTCGAATTAATTCTTTAACTCACATAAAATATATTGCAGACACAAAGTAAACCTATTTACTTCTATTGGCCTTGACTATTGTGCTAGAGTTCATCGATTTAAATGAAATTGAAGATCAGGAGTCACTTTAACATGTAAAATCCAAATCCCCAGTGTAACTGATTTATCCTAGAATCCTAGACAAATATGAAAGATATCTTCTCAAAATTATCACTCAAGCCTGTTAGAAGGCTATGAACAACCACAATCCATGATGTATCTGAAGGAGGTATTGTCTCAATACCATGTGTGTGTTGTGTATTAACTTTTTCTGCATGGAACTGTATTTCTGAAGGAGCCACAGGAAGAGTCCCATGGGAGTGGTGTTTAATTTGTTTCCTACACCATAACTATAACAACAGCCTAGCATTTGATTATGTGACAATGCAATTCACAGAGACAAAGAAAAAAGTGCAAAAGTAATAACAATAATCAATGGATTTTTTTATTGCATCATAGTTTATAAATTATTTTCCTACTGATTACCTCACTTGCTCCTCCCAGAGGACAGGTCAAATAACTATAAGTAGTATTTCTATTTCAAAGTAGAAGGAACTGAGGTCAAGTGCCTTGATTAAAGTCACAGAGCTATTTTGTGATAGGAGTGGTACTAAATCAACAAATTTCAACCTCAAATCTTCCTTCTTCCATTATAACATGCTGCAGTAATTATGTAAAAAGTGAGATGGATGGATTGATGATCGAGAATATAGTTAGAAAGAGAACTACATGAATACATCTTGTTCTACCATTACCATGTAATGCAATTTCAGTTTACCAGCTTTCAAAACATCACCGCTTGCCCGTGTTGAGTACTAATAACATAAAGCAGTGGTTGCATAACAGATTTGATTATGTTAAATTTACCTGTTGTGGTTTACCCACAAAACAATGTCACTTACTAAATTCACCACTAAATGGAAATTCATAATGTTGTCTAGATAATCTAAATAATTTCAACATTTGTAGCAAAATTGGAAAGAATGGGGGAATGGTTGCTTTGCTGCCTCAACTCAACATCCAGCCTTCCCAGTGAACAAGAAAACCAGATCAGCTTATTCATGGGAAATCCTCCACTTAGTCATAGCTGAGTCCTTCTACCCAAACAAAACACCGTCAAAACCCAGACTGGCAGGCCACAGAGTGAAAAAATTTCAATATCAAAGCCTCATCTCTCAGGGAATGCTGGAGACGACTGTCTCATCAAGGCAGCCTCAAACTTGAGACCAAACTCTTCCTCTGCAGACAGACGGCAGTTTCTCACCATCTGGCCCCGTAGAATCTGAGCCTTTATGTTGCTTCGTATGTGCTACATGTCAAGGCTGGCTTGTCCTTGATGAGCTTCAGGAAGCTATATGATCCCAAAGCGTCACAACTTCCCTTAAAGCCTCCAGAACATGAGAACTCCTCCGATAGATTCACAGACCGCAGCATTTCAGCCCTGATTGTATACTGTCCTCTGCTCTCTAATTGTTTTACATGTTCCCATCTTGTTTCCTCAACACATTCCTAAGTCATCTGATTCTTTCTTAACTCCCTCAACACCTCACCCTGTCACTAGTATAGACACACATTCGGCTACGGGTGCCATGACCTGAGTTAGAATCTGGAGCTATAGGGGTGATGAATTCTTAATGGAGACGCTCACATTCATAGCTCATACCAATATGACACAAGAGCTATGCCAGCAATATAAATATATTGTTTGGGGAGTTTGGGGAAAATAAGATGACATGATATTCCCTGGTAGAGAAAGAGGATGGGGGTAAAACAAGGTTTTTTCAGTGAGAAAAATATGACCAAATTCACCCAGTTTCAACAAGTAGGTTTGGCTACTCATGAAGTGAAATCATTCTCATGTTTTGAGAATGTCAAATGGCATGATAAGACTGCACATAAGAAAGGAGATAGAAAACACAAGTGGTGTTACGTAGTGAAAGGCACCTGAGTACTTTCAGATTGTTTTCCTTGCTATAATGTAGGCTCATTGAGTGCAGGGACGATACGTTTTGTTCACTGTTTTATTATCAGTATCTAGAACAGTGTCTGGCACATGGTGGCTGTTTAGGAAACATTTTTTTAAATAATTAAATGAACAATTGAGAGATAGTTAAAGAGAGCCACGAATGATATTCAAGCAAGGGAACACAATGATTAGATTGGTGTTTTAAAAGACAACTTCATGTCCTTAACTCTTTTCTTCCACTTTTAAGATTGTCTTTTTATACCATAAAATTTATTATTTAATATACATCTGCCAGTTTCTACCCTTGTCATGCCATAGATTTTTCTCAAGAAAACAATGAGAATATTTACTTAAAATATAAGGTGAATCAGAGCCCTCTCTGGTCAAAACCCACCATTGGTTGCCCATCTTACTTAGGGTAAAAGCTAAAGTTCTTCCACAGGCCCGAAGATCTTATATAATTGCTGTCTCCTACCTTATTTATCTTTAGCTCTCACTTCTGTGCCTCACCGTTTCCCTTCCAGCAACACTGAACTGCTTGGTGCTCCATGAATAAAGCAGGCATACTCCTGCCTATTCTCTCTTCTTGGAACCATTTTCCCCCAGATATCCACGGGGCCCACGTCCTTCTCCCTTTCTGGTCTTTGCTCAAATGTCAATTTCTCAAGATGCCTTCCTTAAATAATTTGTTCAAAATTTCATACTTTATCTTTCCCACTACCGTTTTCCCTTACCCAGCTCCAGTTTTCTTTTTATATAGCACTTAGCTCACCGAGCCATAGTCTATAATTTACTTTTTTTTTTTCTGGCATTGTTTGTTTTCCATTTTCCCTCACTTAACAAGAACAGAGATATTTGTCCCTGTATTTCTCCCCACTGATGGACTGCAAGTATTTATGGGCAGAATTGAGCCTGGCACATAGTAGATGCTTTAAGGATGGTTGTTGAATTTCATTGAATGTTTAGTTATTAGAATAAAGACTTTGGTTTTGGAAAATGTAGAAGAGTAGGAGGTACATATTGCTTGCCTAATTTGTGAAGTTGCTGTTAGAAATGAATGCTATAATAAGTGGGCAGATCCTGAAAAAAATATAAGGTATAAAGTATAACTTATGCTTATCAGTTAGTATTTTATTGCTGATACCAATGGTGTGAGTCAAATGGGCCACCAAGTCATCTTATTGACGTCTGGAGGCTGTGCTCCCCAGGCAGGGACAGAACAGAGAGGAAATAAAGTGAGCTTCCAAAGAGCCTGGAAATGCAAATCCATTCGCTCGGTAAACATATTTGGGCAGATGGATAGGTTGCGGCAATTCTGGAAATTTATAGAAGGTAGATGAATGAACAGTTGTGAAATGATGAGCAGAAGTGGCAAGGCAACATGAAGATGCTCTAAAAGAAGGATCAGAAAGAAACAATGGTATACAATGCCAGTTAACGTGGCCAAATCGCAGCTGCTGGGAACCTATAGGTGTAGACATGGACATTTGCTGCTTAAGGTAAGCGTAAGGTAGAAAAGTTACAGAATACATCTGGGATTAATTATTCTATTCTTAAACTGCTATCTGGCCTCCTGCAAATATGCCCCATATGTTTTATGTTTGCCTCCCAAGACCCACTTTTTCCCTTCTCCATCCTGGTGGGACAAGGGCTTATACTACAAAATCAATGGGCTCCTTTGCCCTCTAGATCTGTATCAATTTCATCCCATGGGGGACAGAGGCAGGAGATTGGAGAAAGGGAGGAGTGTAAAGCCAAGCCATATATTCCCCTGGTTCCCTCTCTGTGGGGTCTGCTGGGTTCTCTATGATCTTCAAACAAGTATCACTGCTCTTAAGATGACCTTCTCTGCATAACTCTCTCCTTCTGGCTACTGGTAGCCTTTCCCTCCCTCTGTCTCTCCAGGCCAAGGAGCAGTGATAGCTCTTCTCTTTCTAGCCCCAGGTTACTTCCTGCATCAACCCTTGTCATTCAGCAAACCACTTACACTTTTGAAAAGCTGCCCCTTTCTTAAACCTTATTTGAATTATACTAAATTTGAATGTACTAGCTGTTGAGTTTCCTGTTGAGGCCTCACTAAAAAATACATTCTCGGAGGCTTAGTTTTCACATCAGGAAAATAAAAATAATATCCACCCCACCCCACCCTCTGCCGGAACCATAGCGACCATTAAATTGAGCAACCCTTGTAAAATACCTAGCAAAGTAGCTGACCTGGAAGAAAACATTCAAATGATATGAGTTTTTTTGGCTTGCTTTACTTGTAACTTATCACAGTGTGCTGTAAGCACCAGCTTACGTTGTCTTCTCCCTGGTGACTGAGCAAACCTCAAGGGCAGGGACACAGGCACAAAGATCAGGACCTGTGCCTCCAGCAGGTGCCCTGGAAATGTCAGTTTAATGATCATTGAGAGAATATGGTACACCAGCAGCAGAGGGAAGACAGGACTCCAAAACAAGGCATCGCCAGGTAAAATCAGAACATACAACTTCATAATGTGAAGATGAAGGTGTTATGATTAAATATAGGAGCTGAATAAGAAAGACTACTTTGATCATTTTAGTCACATGTGGCTAGTAATAATGTTAATCTCTGTCTCTGTGTGTGTATGAATGTGTGTGTGAGCAGATGCTAGGTAGATGGATGGATGGATGGATAGATATATAAATAGATATATGTGTCAAACTCTCTCAACCACTTATTATTTGATACATTTTCCTCAAAAGTGACACTTTGGAAATGAACTGTAACCAATTAAATGGATGATTACACCAATCCATTGTCAATTACCTAAAATCTGAAAAAAAAAACCCACAACTATTATAGTGAAGGAGTGATTAAAGATCGTTTGATTTCTAAAACTCAATATTTAAAACTTGATTTTTTATGTATGGTCCAAGTAACATAATTATCAAATCAACTAAGGTATCATTTCTTAAGGAATCTTTTTACAACAAAAATCATGTATTATAACACAAATCTATTCACATCTGCACATGTGGGAAAATGGAAAGAAATATTTTTTTGTTTTATTTTGAAAATAAGATCATGAAAACCTTAATATGATGATGAACTCAGCAATTTCCACCTTTAGTTTAGAAGCATACATGGATATTTTGAAAAACTCCTCCTAGCCTGTCCTCTCCCTCTTAGATCCACTGGTCTGTAGTACGAGGGGGCATATGTTTAGTGGGAGGGACTCTGGCAGCATTACCAGAAGTCTGTTCTATGTGACATGGACCAAATCAATAGAATTGAGGCACCATGTAAAAGAGCACTTTTCTGAGTATGATTTTCTATTGGAATATGGCCAGCCCCAATTTGATCTCATCTCCCTGCTGATTTCCTCTTTACTCTTTACTTAGAGCAGCTCTCCCTTTTATATCTGTCTCTGCACCTCTGCTGACCAACAAGTGGATGCTTGGCAATAATGACTTTTTCCTACTGAACTTCTTGAGTGTAAGGAGGTGTTTGCATGCATGCATGTGTACCTGTCTGTGTTTGCTGTAGCGTATAGGTACGTGCTGGTGTATAACTTTCAGTGGAAATGACATCCTACAATTCATGCTTTGTATGTTTCCCAGAGTCTCCACAGGTTTTAATTTTATAGCTTCAGCAGCTGAAGAATCGGGCTGGATCAGAGATGGGCATCCTTTTTCCTCTGACTGTGACCACCAGCAGCACAGAAAGTCCAGTCATGGCACGTGCTATAGATGGGAGGTAGAATTTTGTGTGTAAGGGCAGACTTACATTGGATGGACTTAAGTTTGAGATCTGCTTCTGCCATCACTCCTTGAGAAGCCTTGGGCAAGTTGGTAGGCCACCTTCTAACTTCTTTTAAAAACATATAATTAAAATATCTACCTCACAGTACTTTTTTGAGGAGTAAATAAAATATATATTTGATATGGAAGGGACATACTAAGTATGAAAAGGACTAGCATAAAAAAGAAAGAAGGCAGAAAAGGAAAAAGAAAAAAAATACAATGAAGTATTGGAACAAAAGATGGAAAGAGTCAAGTGGATAGATGGATCAAAAGAGGGAAGAAGGGAGGAAGAGAGAGAGGGAGGTAAGGAAAGGCATACTACTGAATAGAAACACTGTCAAAGGGAACTTACTCCTGACTCATAATTGCTGTACACAATTACTCTGTTTATTCTGAACAAATAACATGAGGCTTTTCATAATTCCAGCCTTGCCCATACCTGAAAAAGATAATTATATCATCTCCCTCAGTAATTTCTTGGTAGTCACTGAGAGCAAAAAGGCAAGAGGTATATATCTCCTTTTCCTGAATACTTGTAGCCCTTTATCTACAATTCTCAAATGAGATTTATCATTTTCTACCTTTAATTTTTCAGAATTATGCACATGTCTTATCATGTCTCCTTAGATTATACACTCCTCAATGGCATGTTTGTTTCTGATTCACATCTCTGTCCTCCACGATATGTCTAACAGGATATCTTTAGTGAAGTAATGCACATATAAGCAAGCAAACGCAAGTTAAGGATCAAAGTAAGAGGCTGCCAGAGCCAGGGAGTGATTGATGGTGGGAAACAGCAAGGAGGCCTAAAGCAAAGTTCCCTAATTTGCTGGTTCATACAACAGACAAATAGGTCTGCTATAAGAAAAGGAAAGAAAGAATAAATTAAGGAAAGAAAGAGAAAAGGAAGAGGAAGGGAAGGAGGGGAGGGGAGATAAGAGGCACAGGGGAGAGTCCAAGGTACATGAGCTTTGACTACGTAGAAAAAGCAAGTTTAGCCTATTTCGTGATTGCAGTATTTCCTCCCCAGAGCTGTTAATGTGCTTGTATTAATATTCCCACAAAGGAGATACGTGCATATCACATATGCAAAACATATTTGACCAAGTAGTTTTAACTCTACACATCCTGGAACAGTAGTAATGGCAATAGCAATCTGGAAAATAATACCCTTTGAGTAATATTTTAAGATTTTTTTGTCAGCCTGGGAAAAAAAAAAAAGGTCAACCTGAAAAATATTCCCTATGTGCCTCAATCTAAGATGTTTCATTACCATCCCACCACCCGACTTTTTCTCCAAGATGGGATCAAAATAAAGTCCTCCTTCCCTCCTTTCCCCTATTTGAGAGTGCCACACATGACACTAAATGTATTCGCTGAGATAAAGAAGAGTTAAGAGGAGAGAAAGAGAGGGGAGAAAAAAAGAAAGATATTGTGAATTTTTCCTTCTTTGTCTCCAGTGAGTTCGAAGCTAAAATTCTATACTTTACCTACACTTCACTTGAAGATAAGTGCAAATAATTCTCTCATATAGTTTTGCTTGGACTTAACCTCTATTTCCTCAGGCTTATGGGGTCAGCTACAAATATAGGAAAATAAGGTCAGGGTAGGGTTCACATTCCATATAGGCAGTGTGCTCTGTGATAGATTTCTCATGTAGATGACAATCTTGGATGTCACATAGAGCTAAGGAAAGTAGAATTTGCTATCTTGCCACACACTATCTGAGAGCTAGGCTAGTTCAGCTTCGTTTGATAGCAACAGAGCAAGATAATGTGGGTAATTGAATAGTTAGCAAATCCATTTCTGGTCCATTCTTAGCCAACCATGAGGAGAGAGCTTAATAGGGAGTATGATGAGAAAGCCAGGGTGGCACTTAAATGAACAATGGGAAAGAGAAGGAAGGGAAATGAAGCTTTGCCCATCAGGGCCAGAGCTGGTTACCCAAGCACAGCCCGCCCCAGGGCTCAGATTCCGCTTGCCCCTTTGGATGGCCTCTGGTGGCCAATTCCTTCTCCTCTCATATCTCCAAATGGTGGACAAGAAATAAGAGTGATTGAATATTCATTAATGTGAGGAAATGTAATCATCGGGAAATTCCATTCCTGATGCTCTCTGCCTCTCTCTTATTGGAAAGACTGAGTCAGAGCGAGGTAAACCCAAATGTTCAAATTTATTTCTGCCTATTAATTTGAAGGCATTTAAAATATACTCTCTAAAGTAATAAGTAAAAAGTATTATTAATAACAATATTAATTGCAATTTATTAAATACTCATTCTGCTAAACACATTACACGCCCAGTCTTATTTAATTTAATCCTCATAACACTATTAAGAGATGAATATGATGATGTTCATTTTCCCAAACTATGCCTCTCTCTTCTCCCCCTGCCCTGTTCATCCTGGCCTAACTCTCAGATATAAATCTCACATACCACCCTTGCCCTTAGCATCAGAGGAAACAAAAAAGCATAACCTCTGGATTCTTCAAGGTATACATAAACATCAATAAAAGAGTTACTGTACTGAATTACTGCCTCTCTTTATTCTCTCAACTTAAGGCTTAGTTCCTTGCTTAATGAAGATATTTTACAAACTAAATGCCACAGAACACAAATAATTTTCAAAAGAATTTTCTTATTTTAGGATTTTATGCAGCCCCCAAAAAGTATAAAAATAATTCTAATTGTATGCAAAATGCTCAATGGCAATGTTCAGTTTTTTTTAAAAAAGATAAATGGCCATATTTACAGTATGATACAGATATACAAACACACACGAATATACACAAATATATACATATATAAATATACAATACCCAAAATGAAAGCATCCCAAATGTGCATGCTTAGCTCTAATAGGTGATTTGTTTGTTTATGTGTTTTTCAGCTTTATCTGTCTCTGTATTTTGAGTTTCCTACAATTGTATTTGTTGTGAACATTTACTGAACACTTATCGTACACCATTCTAAGAACTTTTTTTAGCTATATTAACTTATTTAGGGTCTCACAACAGTTGGAGCAGGTAGGTATTAATACTATTATTACTCTCATTTTGTGCATGAGAAAAATGGGGAATAGAGAAGTTAGGAAGCTTGGTAAGCTAGTAGATGGCATAGCAGATATCTGAACCCAGGGGGTCTGATCTCCGTACCTGAGGTATTAACTACTGCATGCTACTGCACAGTAGTAAGAATGTTAGCTTTAAAATTAGAAAAAAAAATGATATTATTTTATTTTTTAATTGTACTTTGCAAATTCGGTGATATCCAGGGAAAAGTATAGATGCACATACTGGGGTGAGGGAAGAATGAATTTAATCAAGCCATGTTTTTTTCCTCTTTTAAAAGTCATCATTTCATTGGATTGCAATGGCCATCAGACTTGCTTCAGGCCATTTAAAAGCAAATTGGACATTAATTATTGCATTTGAGTGCTTTTTCCTTTGTAATTATAATCATGAATTTAACATGCAATCCCTGTTTGGCTAAAAAAAAAAAAACTCTCAAATGTTTGTTTTGTTTGTCTTTTTCTTTTTTCGCATTCCTAGAAATGTGTCAAACAGCTGGGCTTACACATTGGAATGCTCTTCCTGTAATACTCAGTCACCTCACATTATCTGTTCACCAAGGGGGACAGCAGAGGCCATTACCAGGAGGCTCACCATTGTTCAGGTGTGTTCTTTCAAGACCTCCAGTTCTACATGGCAGTTTATGGCCTGGAAAGTGGCTTCCATGCCATGATCAAGCTAGGATAATGATCTCATTATAAAACCAATCAGAAACTCTGTGCAGCCTATTTTGCTCACTGAAAGGTTGAGACAATGAGAGGGAAGAGAAACATGCTGTTTGAAGTGCTTGCATGTTGAAAATGTGCATCTCAGGAAGGCCAGCTTTACTTTGTATGCCCCCCGGACCTCACCCTCTACCCTTCCATCCCTGATCTGGGGCTAGATGTCAGGCCTTGTGGTCATGCTTGAGGTTGGATATCACTCTAAAAGTAGCCTGAATTTGGGATATCAGCAGTGCAAGACAAAGTCTTTGAGAGGGGTCAAGAGATGAGTGTCAGGGATTTCTGACAGAAGAAATTAACAGAAGATGGAACTTAGAGTGTTAAAAGTGAGATTGGAACTGAATCAAAACCAGAGCACATTAGTAACACGTGGGGGAAGTCAGAAGCAAAAATCATTTGGGTGAAAATACATTCCAGTTTCCCTGGGACAGTTCTAGTTTATGGCTGTCGTCCACTCAAAAGTGTTCTGAGTTGGAAGATAAATTACATGAACACAGGAGGAATTGCTGATACATTTGTATTCAAATTGGCTCACAGGATCATGAAGGATGATGGAGCCCATGTTCTTGGAAATGGCTAAGAAAATTTTAGAAAGAATAATGTTAAATACTGAGATTTCAAATGTGACCCCTTTTTATACAGGGTGCCAATAAAATGCTCTACAGAATCTGTCTCTTCTGAGTGGGAGCAGAGGGGAAAAAACTAGATCAAGAAGATTTTGTGGTGGGATTGATACCAGGAAAAAACAAGGAAATAATCACAGAAAAATGATTCGAGAGTAAGAAAATACCAACAAGTTGGAAATAGAATGCCTGCAGATTTGTAGTAATGCAAACTCCACAAGAATCTGTGCCTTGGGAAGGTTGTTGGACTTCCGACAGTACCCAGAACGGTGGAGTCCATGAAATGGAATCTGAGTGTTAAGGAAGAGGTTGGTCTCAGCTGACATCAGAATTTTACTAAAAAACCCACATATATCACTTAGACCCATTTATTCCCCGTCTCATAAGAAGAAGGAAGACAAGGCTGGCAGATAACTGTCAACTCTGGAGGGAGGAATTACAATCTCATGACCAAGAGTCTCCAATCAGAATAAAGGGATTGTACACCTTCTTTCCAAGAAAGAGTCAGTTATCCCCATTTTCCTCCTGTTAGGACAGCTTTGTGCTCACGGGCTACTTTCTTTCTACAGTGCTTCCTGTTACAAATCCCAATTCATCCCAGGGGAAATTCTTTCACACAATAAAATTTAAATAAGGTGTGCAAAGTGAGTTTTAAACAAGTTTCATGACAGGTGTAAAACCTTACGGGGGAAACCCTCAGTAAGAATCTCTTATCAGCTAACACCTTGATTGAGAGCCAGCTGAGGACAGCAAAGGGACACAGTGTGGCACTTTCAGGCAGGGCAGAGTGATCTGTGGCAATGGAGAAGTTAAGCACACTTAACATTTGGGATGTTTTCCTTTTGGCTATTGTGTATTTGTATGTGTTTGTGTGTATTCATTTATAACAACTCTTCTTCAGTGTTACCATTTTCCCAAGCAAGCATGAGCCACCTCGATCTTACCCACCCAAAGACAAAGAATGACAGGGCTGAAAACTAGGATTTCCAGCTTCCAGGGCTTCATATAAATTGTAGGAGACTGTCAACAGGTTTGACTTTCAGAACCCAGGAAACTCTTCCATGCCACCCTGCTCCCAATCACAACTTTTCCCAGACAGAGGATCAGAATCGACACTGTGCCATTTAGACCCTCTTAAAATACTACCATCTCTAGGAAGAGTTGCCATGTTTAGTTTAGTTAGGAATCTGAAATAAAGTGTGATGATGGAAACTAAGTGAGAAGTATGAGAAGAGGAATTAAGATTTTTTGAGCCCCTAAAAAGTGCGTTGTGCTAGTTTTTTATTTTATATTGAAATAACCATCAATATGTAGCCTATAGCTTCTATTATTCCATTTTTCGGACAAGGGAGGTGAAGAAGCTTGCCCAGGGTAACATAGTTAGAAAGTAATGAAGACAAATTTGGATACTCGAGGCCCTGGATGAGGAAGGAAATAGACCAGGAAAAGCACTCAGTCCCTGGGCATCTGAGAATGTGACAACATCCAGGGACTTGGAATGTTCTTCCCCTATTTCTCCCCTTTCCCATGGTAGGTCATTTTCTTATTTTAGCCTTTTATTGTCCTCACAGAAGCCTTCTCCATTCTCCCAATTCCAAGCAGCTTACCCTTTCCCTACCACCTCCAATTACCATATCAGCCTATTTATTCCTCCCATAGCACTCCCTGCAATCTGTATTTTGCTTGCTCTTCATTTGTTTATAAGAAGCTCTAGAAAGGCATCGTTCTGGTTGTTTCTTATTCACTATTTTAGATTCAGGACCTACTGATAGTAGACACTCAACAATTTACTGAGTGATTTAATGCATGTTTGAATGAATGAATAAACTAACAATCAAAGGCACAAAACAGGGAGTCTAGAATGTGGTAAGACAGACTTATCCTATTTCACGATTTTAGTTAATGCTGTTATTTCTCTGAGTGTCTGGGAATTTCTCCTGACTCTCCTGTCTTCCAGATTTAGGCTCCCCACTCCTCACTCAGTGAGGATGCCAGGGAGAAGGGGGAGACAGATACACTGGATGGGTGAAAAATAGGACCCTCCTTCTCTCTCTTCCCCAGACCAAATCTCCCTGAATTGGATATTGTTCAGCCTGTGTAAAACAAAACCCAAAGATTTTTCTTACAGTCTGTAGTGCAGCTGGAGGCCTTAGAAACTGGAAAGCCCATTCTGCATGGTCACACAGATGCTATGATGGCTAAGTCTATGAGTCACCATCACCTTCATGTTTTCCTCTTCCCAAGGCATGGGCTATGCAGTCTTTCCTCTGCCAACGGCACAATGACACTGGGCTTTCGGGCTTAGCATAGGTTTATACTAGATTACCTCAAGTCTGCACAATGAACGCACGTCACTGCCAGGGGAAGGTAGGTTTCCTGAAAGCCTGTCTCACTCTGACATTTCTGCAGTTACCAGCTCAATAAGGGAAAGATGCTGATGGACGGATTTAGCTTCCCCCTTTAAGCAAATCCTCTCACCCCTATGCACCCTGCCACTTGATCTCTCTGTGTGACAGGGGCCCCTCTGTCAGGAAGCATTTTGTGCAAGATGCCCTTGGTGGCTCGAGAATGGCAGGGCTGTGCCAGGGGGATGGCAGCAACTACTGCTACTGACACATTTGAGTCTGACCATAGCAGGCCACTGTCAAGCAGGGGAACCAACAAAGGAGCCATGGCAACTGTCTGGGGCTCAAATTGGATCATCTCTCCCTGTACGGGAAAAAAATTAATTTCAGCCACTCAGCAGTGGGGGTGACGGAGGAAGCCTAAGGAAGCCTAAACTCTGACTTCCCTCTTGGATTTGAGGGCTGGCTTCATGCCAAATGCAAAATTACATCTGAACCCTTAGCACTGCTCCAGAGTAACAGAAACACACTCAGCTGAAGATGAGAATACTTCAAGGTGAAATGCCTTTTGGGAAGATTTTTATTTTTACGTTTTTGAGCTGCTGAATCAATGTTCTTAGATACAACTGTTAGATTCCTGCATTTCTACTGGGTCTGCTCCATGAGTAAAAGTTCGGATTGACAGCTCTCATAAGGCCAGTTGCAACTCCTCGATTATCAGACAGGGACAACGGTGGGCAATGCCTTCTCACCTCCTCTCCTCTGCCCACAGAGCTGCCTCTGATCTTCCCTCGAAAAGGAGCAGCCCAGTTTCAAGCACCATAGGATATTGGTACCACAGAGAAGGACCCTGGAGATTAACCAGCCCAGCCACCTGTCTGTGGCATACACAGGAGGAAACGAAGGCAAAGAGAAGGAAAGGGACTTTGGCAAGTTAGATGTTTTGATCATTTCTTTATTTCCTTTGCCCTCCCAGCAGCCCGCTGCCCCCCTCCTGAAGTATAAAATCAGTCCTTCCAACACTAGGTGGAGTAGAGGATTCCAAATGACTTCACAGGTGAGGGACTTTTATAATCGATACCCTGTAGAGAACAGATGAAACACCAACTCCCACTCAGCCCTTAGAGGAAAAATGCATGAAGGAAGGAGAGAAACAGGTATGTATATGGTGCGAGAGAGACAGAGAGAGAGAGATTATTTTTGAGCAAGTAAGCAGGGATGGGGGGGGAAGAGAGAGAGAATACTCAGGGATATTACCTTAGGGGGCTTAGGTTTAAATATCTACTATCCATGGCCTAATGTAAAATAACTAATTAGATGACTCTTTTAAAGTGAAGAATATTGAAGGAAGATAGAAAAAATATAGCCTGAAGCACTAAGAAGCTAATTTTATCAGTATCAAAATAGTGAAGATGAACTACACCAGGAGAGATGAAATGGTATCGTTTCTCCAATTGAACCTTGAATTATTTTCTAAATGCAAAGGCCTTGGTTATAAAGAGCAAATTGAAATTCTGACTTCCTGTTGGTCCTACAACTCTAAATTGTGCTTGCAAAAGATTTATTCTTTGCCTCTCTCCACATTTCAATGACTTTCCTTATATATTTGACTAGAGAAGACCCATGTGAACACAATATATTTGGCATCAAGTAATGGAATTTTAAGTAAAAATCAGGATGAATATTTGTTCATAGAGCCCCTATGATCAAAAATATAAAGAGAAATGCAAACTGTTTTTTAGTATTAGGATTAAAGATATTTTACTGTATTGAGTTGGCATCATTTTTCTACCTTGCATGTTTCTATTCATGTGTACTTTTATTGTTATCATTTCTATGGCTTCAAAGGATTTGCACAAAAAAGATTTAAATCATAGCAGGGTTTGCTCTGTTTGAAACTGGTGCAGAAGGCAGCAAGATTTCTTTCTCATGCTCTACAAATCAGGGAGCTACTAACTCCAAACAGGGAAATAAAAAAAAAAAATCTGCATCAGATGCCAAATAATAATTGTGGTCCTCGTTCCTGGAAAGCGGCTTCAAAGTGGACCTTGATGACATGAAATGAAAAGGATGCAAAAATATTTGACATGAAAGCTTTCTTTGTGCACACCTGTGCAAGTCTTTGATATTGTATTGCTTGCGAACCTCTTTAAGGAATAAATTTTGGCATTAAATTACCTCGAATAGCCATGAAGGCCCTCACTCAATCTCTTAAATGTTCTTGCATCAGGGGAAATTTATTATGTGATGGGAAAATATGATTGTGTGTCAACAAAACCAGTCTGTGTGTTGTTCCCTTTTTGAATCCAGGTCAGGCCTTTATTAATGTGTGTCGGGGGTCTAAGATTTAGGGCACTCACCACTTGAAACTCTAATTTGACCTCATGGTCTTATTTCTTTCCATTTCTGTTGTGATACAGTGAGAATAAAAAGATGAGATTTCTTTGTTTCTTTCCCTTCACCCCTCCTTTCCATAGAGTCTGGCAAGGTCTTTTTTTTTTTTTTTTTTTTTGAGACAAAGTCTCACTGTGTTGCCCGGGCTAGAGTGCCATGGCGTCATCCTCGCTCACAGCAACCTCAAACTCCTGGGCTCAAGCGATCCTCCTGTCTCAGCCTCTAGAGTAGCTGGGACTACAGGCATGCGCCACCATGCCCGGCTAATTTTTTCTATATATTCTTAGTTGTCTGATTAATTTCTTTCTATTTTTAGTAGAGATGGGGTCTTGCTCTTGCTCAGGCTGGTTTCGAACTCCTGAGCTCAAACAATCCGCCCGCCTCGGCCTCCCAGAGTGCTAGGATTACAGGTGTGAGCCACCGCACCGGCCTAAAGCTATTTCTTGATCATTCTTTTTCTTACAATCACAGTCAATTGGTTCTAAAGTCCTGTTTTTTTACGTACTAGGGTAAGTCATTGTGTTGTTGTGTTTTTGTCCCACACAGATTCCTTCGGACAAAAAAATATAATACATTCATTTGTGTTTTATAATTAGGAAGACCTGGATTCATACTGCTAGTCAGTGGGCCTCTGTTTCCTCTTGACACCTTCTTCATACCACTATATGAAAAGAAATGAGGTGACGTGGAAACATAACGAGCAATGGGTTTGGCATATCACATAGCAGCTACTTGACATGAGGCAGATTCAAATAACAACCAGAAGATAAACTGGCTAAAAGATCATACCACAACCTGAAAATACGGTGAGAGAAAGAAAAGATGAAGAATATAGCATTTACATTTTATTTTACTTATACAAGGTCTCTATGTGATAATTTGAATATACATGCCAATTTGAGGGCAGAGTCGGAACTCTAAGTATGAATGTGGTGGAAAGATATTTTTGATAATAAAATACAACTGATGAGGATAAAATGGAGCAATATAGGTTAATTTTTTTGAACATAAGTGCACTTAAAATGACAATATTATTGTCATTTCTGATAATTAGCCATTTTTTTTTACATAGTAGCCACCTGTAGTTATCCAGTACAAACTTTCTGCACAATCACAATAAATGACATTTCCAGAGAGCAATCCATTATAAGTAGAACCTTTACATTCAGCTACATTGAAGCAAAGCCAAAGACTCGCCTGCCTTTTCTGTTGAAGTAAAGACAGCTGCAGCTTTTTGTAAAACCCCACAAGGATGGCAGAGAAGATGCAATAATAAGAAGGCCTAAACTGGTATTATGAAGAGAATGAGAGAATCTAGAGGCAAATGAATTTAAGAACTCCGGACTGCGCCAGGCGTTGTTTCTGTTTTCATCAAAATACTTTAGATCTAGAACTATAGTTTACAATCCTGGCTGATCGTCAGCAGTTTCTTCAGGAGGTTAAAAAATATCAAATTCTTAGGGTGCCAACGTTGGGGGTGGGGCAGAGGGAATATTGCATTGATTTTTAAAAGCTCCTCAGGGAGATTTGAGGTTGTGCCAGACTTGGGAATCACTGGCTGAAGGACAATTATGTCCTTATGCCATCACCAATCAAATCTACCATGCAGCCCCCCTGGTGCACAGCTGCACTGCTAAATTCTAGATATGTTTTGATTGGCAACAGATGCATTTAATTAGTAGTTTGTATCATCAATTAGAACATGAACTCAAAAAGTCACCTTCTTGCTTAGATATGCTTTGAACATGAATTTTAATACATGACAATGCCGGAAGAAAAGGGGGAAGGGAGGGTGTATCCTAATGAAGTCATTAAAACATAAAAAAAGATTTTAGTTGGGGATGCAATCTAGAAAGTAAAGATTCCTTGAATAAGCAAACAGTTATAGTCATGCACCTAGCCTTAGAGAATCAGGATGCCATAGAATAAGGGGAAAAAAGTGATGCTAATGGTAGATAAGCTACATGGCATTTTTATATCATTTTTCCCTAAGCATTTTCAAAAGCCACCCCCACCCTCCCTACCTCCCTCAATTTCCCCGAGGGGAAGGCTTACATCAAAGGGAGTTTGCCATGTTTATGGATTCAAGAGGTCTTTCATTTGGTCAAAATTTGTTTGTTTAGTTTTCAGATCTAGTTAGGGAAAACAATAGCTACTTCTGCTACTACTATTGAAGATACTACTTGAGCACTTAGCATTTTGCCAAGTACCTCATGCACAACACATTAATCAACCCAATATTTACTATTACAGATAAGGAAACAGGAGCTCCAAAAAATGGCCCAAAGTGGTGGGAACTAGAATTTGAATCTAGTTCAATGTGACTCCTAAACCAGGTGCTTGATCAACCTCTTATAAACAGTGCCACACAACATTAAGAATAAAGAGACCCAAGCTTAAATGACTTCACCAAGGAATTGCTTTCCTATTTCTCTTCACCTTCTCAAATTGTATTCTACTTTCAAAATACTGTAGATGTTTCACCTTCTGTAGCCCACACTCTAAAAACACATTTACCCCACACTCTACGCTTGCAAATCATATAAATTCTTTGTGCCTCAGTTTTTGTGTTTGTGCATTTTAAGTGGCTGTGTAAAATTCCTTGCATGATTGTGGAAATCTCCGCTCCTGTCACATCACAGGTATCACTAATAGATAATGTTTTTTTTTTTTTTGCAGGAGAGCTGGATGCAGCCAAAAATCTTCCTCAAAGTAACTTGGATAATCAGAGTTGTCATTCAGGATGAAACCTATTTGACATTCAGAGTTTACATATTCCCTAAAGTTCTTAATAATTTTTGGTTTAAATAACTATTATATAAATCTGTGAATCGGTTCATATTTTAATATAGGTTATGATAACACTATACGGGCACTTAATGTCTAATCTGAAAGATGCTGACCATATCAATATATCATATCAATATTTGGCCATATCATATTTTAAGAATAATAAAATATGAATAGAGTCATAAGATTTTCTTGACTTTCAGAAGATAAAGAATATTTGATTAGCAAGTTCAATATATATATATATGTAATTTCTTAGAACTTACCTGAGAGACAAAGAACATGGATAGAATATGGAAACATGAAGCATTTATAAGGCTTGGCAATTTGTCAAAAATCACCACAAATGGAATTCCTGATACAGTGATTTAGTAATAATCTATTATAGTGTCCAATGTAGAAGTGAATTTATTTTCTGGCTGCCAAAGACACTTTACCTGAACCATAGATATCATAAAGCTTACAGAATCCCAAAACTTCTCAGAAAGCTGTCTGTGTGTCTTTTAACCCAAGAAGTTTGGAATGCATTACAAACTAAACTGTGTTTATCAGAAGCTTTTTGCTTCTTGTGGGTAAGGATTGAATAAGCAAGTGAACTAAAGCTTTAATAGGGAATGCTTAGGAAAGATTTAGCACAGACACTATGGGGGAGGAAAAAAAGGATGAACCAAATAGATTGAAAACCTGGGACATAAAGAAACAAAACCCTCAAGGAACAGATATACTAACAGATATACTACAGCATTTATGATGCATTAGAGAAGCTGCCCAAGCCAGGGTAAACAGTGAAGTAAAACCAGCCAATACCATTCTGGACCAGGTAAGGAAGTAAATGGGAACACCAAAAGCAAAACCTATTATGTCATGTAAGTCTGTCCTTGATTCCCTAAAAGTGAGTCTCTTGGCTGTCATCATAATCTGTAACTTACCTTTGAACATTTACCTACCTTTCATTTCCTTCTCATACACACAATACACACATGCAGACACATTCATATACACACATGCACAAGTGTGCGCAATGGCATAGAAAGAAGGCACATAGAATTTGCATTGTGGAGTACATTTCTCATTGGAGAGGCAGAATAGATCTAAGATTTTACTGAAGTATCTGCTCAATTAATTGAAATAATGAATTTGGGCTGTAAGCACAGCATATGACTTGAAATAGGTTATTACTCTATATATGCAAAGGGTTATTACTCTGTATATGCAAATCTAATTGCAATCCTTTTAATGACTCTATGAAGAATTAATTGTGGCAAAATGGGCCCAAGTCGTAACTTACCCAAGATCACTAGTGAACACAGTGTCGTAATTAAAATCCAGGGCTGTTTGGCTATGGAGACTGCATTATTTTCTACTGTATCAAACTGCATTCTAATAGGGTATCTAAACATTATTGGGATATAGAAAGGATTAAAAACATGCCCCACCTTGCACACACACACAAAAATAAAACAAAAATAACACACAAGAACAAAGTAACTAATTTACAGCCAGGTACTCTTTTATATTCTATTCTCCTCACTCAGAAACACAAGCTATAGAATTGAGAAGTTTATTTCTGCTTGAAAAATTAATGTTGTGTGTGCTGAAGCTTCCTGCACTAATGACTCTCTCAAGCGTAACGCTTGAGTTTGAGCTTCCATAAGTTGTGCTAACCTCGAGATTAACGCCTTCATTTACTTGCTTATCTGACCCATGGGAGTTTATAATTAATCAGACTGGCACTCACCTATCATATCAACTCACACGTTCACACAAACATGTACTTTATTTGCCAACAGATAATCTACACTGCACTCAGCCACCACATATTAATCTTATTAAAAGGGTGATTCCATCATGTCCCCTTCTTGTTCAGAAATGACCGAAGCTTCCTCGTAGCCACTGAATTGAGAGTCCCATAGCTCAGCTCACACTTACGACTTTCCACAGGATAAATCCACCTTTTAATCCAAATTTTCCTATCACGAATTCTTTGCATGAACCCACTGCTCTGACAAATCCAAGCTACACATAGCTCCTGCTGTTCCACCACATTTTCTCTTTCTTTCCATTAGAATTCTAGAACTCTATCACTTCCCATGACACAGCCCACAGAATCTGACTTGTCTCTGGTTTCCAATAAGACTGATTATAACAACCATTTTATTTCTTATAATCTAGTAGACCATGCTAGGAGAGTGTGTTTTATCTGCACAACAGCATTGCAAGCTTCTGGGGGACGAAAACAATTTCTGATAGTAAATGTCTTTTAAGGTCTAGCACAGTGTTTCAAATCTAGTCAGCACTGAATCCATTCATTCATTCAGTCAGCCTATTATTCAACTTCAGCACCTATTATATTCCAAATAGTATGTTATTACTTCAAAATATAACAGTGAACAAGATAGACATGATCACTGTTATTATAGAACTTATATTTAACAAGAATGAGACAATTATTAATACTTTATCAGCACTTTCAATAAAGTAGGGTAAGTGGGAAGATGGGCAGAAGTTCATACTCTAGAGGACATGGCAGCAGTGGAGATGGGGTGAGAGTCAGGAAGGGCTTTTAGAGCAGGTATCATTTACTCATTGACTATAGAAATGAAGCAGGAAGAGAAGGAAGAAAAGAGAGGGAGAGGGAGATGCTAAAGGTTTACACTGACATGTTTCATACAGACAGATAAGGAGGCAGACATACACACACACGTACCATGACTGTGTACCTTCATATTTACCGTAGGAGAGTAAGGTCTGAGTCTAACTCATAAATATACAACCATATATTTTCAGCAGAGATTCACCACAACAATTCCATTCCACATTTGAATTAGTGGAAATCTAAGTCCAACTATTGAATTACTTTCCCTACTCGATTAACGATTGTTATGAGTTATACAGATATCCTCCACAAATATTCTTTCTTATAATATCAATGCAAATGTCCCTGATCTACATGTCAAGATGCACCATAGCATGTAATCAGTTTTTATATTTATTTATTTATTCCTTTGAGAGAGTTAAAGGAAGTCCATTCTGAAGCTCAAATAAAGTTCCATTTTCAATTCCGATTCTAGGTTAAGATTTATGCCAGCTCTTACTTAGCACATGCATCCATCCGTGTCCATAAGCCTTTCTGGGTCTGAAATATGGAATAATTCTACATATATTTACATTCTTCCAGCTGCTTCTTCAGCAGACTTTCTAAATGGATGCTAGTTTGTGCCAGGGTAATAAAAGGACTCAATCTGGACCTAAAAGGAATTGCAGAATCAGGGCACAAGCTCTGAAATGGACACTCTCATAACCTGAAGATTATAAAAATGCAAACACATGGAGAGGAGTACCTTCTCCAGAAGCCTCCCCCAGAAGAAGGTGAGAGAATGCACTTTGTGAATGTATGGGAGAGAATCGTTCCAGGCAGCAGAAAGGCAAATACAAAGATTCTGAGGTAGGGGCATACCTGACACGTTTGAAGAACAGCAATGGGTAAGAGAGACAAGAGCTGAGGGCAAGAGTTGTTTCTGTTGTGCTTGTTGGGAAAGGAGGGCTCCAACTGCACATGGCCTTATGGGCCATTATCAAAAATAAGGATTTTTTTTTATCCTGACTGAAATGAGCCATTGGGTTTTGAGCTGAGAAGTGATGCCATAGACATATATTTAAAGGATTCCCCCTTTCTTCCTTAATTTAACTTGAATGAGTGATTGTATTTCTCCAGAAAGACCAGGCAAGAAAATACCTTACCTAGTAGGATAAAAATGATTGGTTATTTTAAAAAGATATTAAGCTTCTAGAGTTTAATTATACAATATTCCTTTAAGATTGCTGAAATATTTCTAATTGTGTTTTTTTTTAATCTGTTATTAATTTTGCTTCCCAAATAGTTTCCCTTCTGGGAAATTTTCTTACAGAAAGTGCAAGGAACTGCAGAATATGAAAATCAGCCTGTCAGATATTCTGCTAGATGACCCCGGGGATGTTCTCTTGTTCAATTCTCACAAGAACCGTGCAAAGTAGGTGTTATGTTCTGAGAGATGAGAAAGAAAACTTGGAGAGGGTAATTGGCCCACTGCCACACAGGGAGAAATGCTGGTGATGAAATCTGAACTTAGGACCGCCTGCCTCTGAGGGCCTTGGTTGTTCTGTGCTGGCCCAATGTTCCCCGTTTGTCTATTAAAACTCTCAGTATAACTTTTCTTGAGGCTTAAAACATAGTACCCCAAAATGTGGCACCTTGGATATTGAGAAAACAGCTTTCACCTTAAATCACAAGACCCTTCGTATGATAGGTGTCCTGTCCCATACCTAGAGGAATTGGTACAATTTCTATATGACTGTTGGTTAGTCATCAAACTTAAGCATAAAAATGCAGTTTTCTCAGGGTATTTGGGTCATCATTTCTAAAGCCTTCTGTGTCACATAAAACTTTGGTTAAGTAAATTTGTTATGTTTTTCTTTTGTTAATAAATTTGTTATAGGGATGTTATAGGGATGGCAACCATGACCCTTGCAGCAGTTGAAGAAAATATAGTATTTTTTCTCTTCTACGCTTTTAAGACTCAAAATCTCAGTTTTACAAATAGTCTTTCACAATTTTGATGAGTATGAATCAACAATGCAGGATCTTTGGCTGGTCGGAGGAAGCTGAATTGCTAAGTCTGTGCTCCTAAGGGTCAGATCTTTTTCCATGGCTCTTTCACCAAGCTATAGCTACTCCTGAAAATATACGTCCTCTGCAAAGCAGCCTGTTGAACAGACCTTTATTCAACAAGTTGGGGAGGAGGGTAGTCTGTGCATTTATGTGATGCACGCTTGTGTGCCTATGTGTGCTGAGGGGAAAGAGAGATAGGCCTTAGTTCCAGCCATCCAAAAGAATAGCCCATCCCACAAGCTTACAAGACAGAAGGCAGCCAGCCTGGATCTGCCAGACTCAGCCTTGAACCCCACACTTCACAGTGGGAACGGCTTGCTAGGACTGATCTCATCTTCTTCAGAGTTCAGTTTGCACGTGAAATATTTCATCAATCTATGGAGTCTCTGTTTCTTCTTTCATTTACCTCTCACTCAATTGCCATTTCTTTTTTTTTGTTTGTTTGTTTGTTTTAAGCATAGTCTTTTTTTTTCTCAAAAAAATAAAAAAGAAATGCATCATTCTTATTGGGCACAACAAAACAGTAAACAAATCTTTCTCTCTGCTTCTAAGAAATAAAGCTTTTCATTTTTATCTTCCCAAGCTGACTAGAATAGAGAGGCTTTCTTTTTTTTCCCTCCATAGAGGAAGCGAACATCTTCTATTCAAAAACTCCACCCATGCACTGGTGGCTTCCTTCTCAAAGGGTCCGTAAATTCCACAGACCCCCATGGAAGTGTTGATGTGAGAAAGACCCAAAAAATTCCCACAAGCACTCAGACATCCATTTTCAACAATAACTGCTTTAAGGATTTATAAAGAGGCATAGAGGCAAAACCTTTCTAGAAGGAGCAATGCTTTTAGAATAGATGCTTGTCTTCACATCTACATGGGGGAGGAGACGCAAACTTAGGCTGAAATATTATAGAGGTAAGAGGGTGGGTAGAAAGTGAGTGGAGAAGTTACCGGGCAGCAAATGCAACCTCACATGGCTCTCAGCGCAAACCACTTTGCATTATCAGTTCAATCAGTTGCATTGAGTTAAATCAATTTGTCAGATGAGGATGAGAAAGAGGCCAACTTAGCATAGAATATTAGCCAAAGACTCAAGGTGTTGGAATCACAAGGATCTTCCTTCAAATCCCAGCCCCTATACTTATCAGCTGTGTGATTTGGGGCAAGGTGTTTCACACGTCTGGCCATCATTTTCTCGTATGTAGAATAGCAAGAGGTAATCAGAGCGGTTAGGCTCATTACGGAAAATAAGGTGTGGGGAATAGCTATTCAATACAGCACCTGGATAGCCTTCTTCTGAGGGCTTCTGTTTGACTACAACAAAAAGGGACTCCACAGTAGACTGGCCAGAGGGAGGCTGTCCAAAGAAAGCAGTGTTTTGAAAAAGAAAAAAAAAATGGCGGATTAACAACTGTGTTCCCACTCACACATAACCTTCAGAAAATTACTCAATCATGAAGAAATGGTGTCAGCTGAAAGCAAAGCAAGGCAGGGAGAGACCATGTGAGTTATAATTCTTTCTGTGTGCCCAACAAATTACACTACCACAGGCAGGTCACATAACCTCATTTCCCTTTGTGTAAAATGAATGAGTTGGGCTAGACTAAACTTAGGGCCCCAAATTCTAAAATTCTTTGTGGGCTTAATTTCACCAATAGAGGAAAGACTATTTCTAGCTCTGTAAGGATGACAGGATTTGACAAATGTCCTAGTTCCTCTGTGATGGTCAGTTATCAATTCCGATTATGGAATCAGCATAGTGGCAATCTGAAACCAGCCGGCAGGGATCTGTGCCCAAAGGGAGGGGACAAGGCTGTTAAGGGTAATAATCAGGCCGGGCGCGGTGGCTCACGCCTGTAATCCTAGCACTCTGGGAGGCCGAGGCAGGAGGATCGCTCAAGGTCAGGAGTTTGAGACCAGCCTGAGCAAGAGCGAGACCCCGTCTCTACTTAAAAATAGAAATTATCTGGACAACTAAAAATATATATATAGAGAAAAAATTAGCCGGGCATGGAGGCTCATGCCTGTAGTCCCAGGTACTCGGGAGGCTGAGATAGGAGGATCGTTTGAGCCCAGAAGTTTGAGGTTGCTGTGAGCTAGACTGATGCCATGGCACTCTAGCCCGGGCAACAGAGCCAGACTCTGTCTCAAAAAATAAAAAAAGGGTAATAATCAAAGACAGGCCATTTACTGGGGAAGTTGTTAGGCAAATTCACTGCTTTTCCTCAGGAGCGGTTCCCCTGACCTAGCAGCCAGCAGGGCAGGACATAGAAGAGGGCTCAGGTGCCTCTTCTACAAAGACAAATGGGCCTTGCATGATTTGCAATTACAGTATTAATTATGAAATCATCTATTTACTTTTTCGTCCTTTCTTGCAAATCATTCCAACAATAATGTCATTTAAACATTGATTCACTTGCTGTGCCCAAGTGAACTCCCCTGGGAAATCCCAGCCACTGTAATATTTGAAAATGCCCCTCTAAATTAGCAAGGCTTACACAGACGCTATTGGCAAATTCAATCGTTCCTCTGCCTCTGGGTATTGTTACTTGTGGCTCCCTTAAAAACTGAAGTTTACCCATCTTCAGTTTCAGTCAGTATGAAATGATATAAATAAGCTGTGCTAGTTTAGTGGTGGTAACTCCATTAATACGAATATACAATAAAAAAACTACACAGTATAATAAAAACAAAAGCTCCAAACTATATCTGAAAAGCCTTATAAAGAGCAGAATGAATACTCTAGTGATATTTTCCTTCACAATCGTGTACAACAGGCTTTGTTGGTCTTTATACCTCCTTATTTCATTGCGGGGGTGGGGGAAATGTTTACTAGGCTTAATTAGCACCATAGCACCTGGGTTTCCCTAACTGAGGTGGTTTGTTACTAAAAACAGAAATTCGTCATTTTTATTAGAGGCACCACCAAACGTTTCAACCTAGTGTTGATTAATATAACTGCAAAGAAATACGATTTTAAATCCGTACTCTACAAATAGAAAAAGAGAAATAATCTGGGCTCCTGGAGGAAAGCCATAGAGAAGCCATAATGAAGGGAAAAGAATTATTATAGAAACAGCAGCTCTTTTGGAAATGGGAACTCTATAGACCAATCAAAGTTCCTCACTGAAAACGCGGGCACTTCATCTAAAAACATGAGGTGCTGATGGGATAATATTTATCTAAATGAATGGAATTCCTGGTGAACCAACCCCCCCCCTTTCCTGATCCTTTTAGCTAAAGTGAGGAAACAGGACTTCTGAGATTAGGAAGAGATTTTAATAGTGATCCTTTCTAACCACACTCTCGCCACTTGACTTCAGCTACAACATCCCTGCTATGTAATTGATCCAGCCAGCCTTGCCCTTCTTTAGCTGGGCTAAACCTTAGGCGGGCTCCTTCCTGACTCTAGGTCCCTAACCTTGCTTGTCTTAGAGCATTTACTTTAGAAAACTTGTAATTATAAATCCTTTCTCTGACCCTTTGACTTGGAAATCTTTTTAAAAGCCTCTTGCCAGTTTTACAACCTTTTTCAAGGACCTAGGAACTATCTCTTTGAAATGCAACCAAGGAAGGAGATTGTAACACAATCTTCTAGTTTCTGGGAATTGCAAAACTATCTCTTATCTTAAAGACAGGAGAAGTTTATTTTCCCTTTGAATAAAAACAATTAGCGAATGTAGATGACCTATGACTTCCCCCTACTGTCCTCCAGCCCTTAGAAAAACCTTCCCTTCTCCACTGGAGTTGAGTTTAGATTTAGTTGTAGCCTCTGTTCCCTATCGCAATGGCCTTGAATGAAACTTCCTTGCCTGCTTAGCTTTGGCCGTTGCAATTTTTGTTTTGATATGTTCATCCTGCTGAAGTTTGAAGCTTTCTGGTGCTGAGCAGGGATCCCAACACCTGTCTCCTCGGGGAGCCATTCCTTCCTTGATCAGCCCTAACCTTAGGCGATTTTCCCATACAAGGAAACACAATCTATCTCACTAGAAATTCTACCCACCAACCCTGGTTCTGCTCTTTGGGTCCATATAGAATAAGCCTAATATTTTACACACCCTTGAAATATCTGAAGAAAGTTTCTATTTTCCAGGTTAAACCTTCCCAAGACCTTCACAGAAGGCTCTGAGCCTCAGGGCTCAGATTTGTCTTTGTCGAATGATCTCCCTAAGGGAAGGCCTGAAGATAAAATACCTTCAGGTACAGAAGAGGCAACTAGAGGGGTTTTGTTTTACTTCAGAAAAACAAAAATGTATGGTGTGATAATTCAGAATATGACCCACAGATCAAGAGTCATCAGAACGAATTACAAATGCATTCAGCTTTCATAAATGTTTTCTTAACCCTATAAATAAAAGCAATCTGTTTGATGTTTGAGCAACCCAGGTAAGGATACCAAGACTCCTTCATGCTTTCATCTTCTTAAAACCATCATGAAAAAAATACTACATGTTTAATTATCCAATCTGGGGGGGAAAGGATAATATCTGGTAAATTCTTTCCTAGGCTACAGTCACGAGCTTGAAAATCTGTGAGGTTCATAAAATTTGTTTTGTTTTTTTTTTGAATTCTATTCTTCATCTACAGACTTTGCCATATGTACTCATTATATTCACCTTCCCTCCTTCCCTACTTGAAGTTTCTTCTCTTTAGGGTCTAGGTATTTCCCTATTTTAGAGTTTTCTTACATTCCTACTCCTATTAAAACATTCATTTGATGTTCCATTCTATCAGAGCATGGTTTAAAATTAAGGGGTAATAAGTCAGTCAGGTAGTTAATCAAGTTCTTTTATTATTTGTTTAAGCAGGTTTTCCATCCAAGAAAATACCACAAGATACAAGCATGTTAATAGTTGACCCTGAGGGGTACACTTGGCTATCACTGAAGGAAGGATGGAAATCACAAGATCATTAAGTGACTTTTCCTTTTTTTTTTTTCAGAATTGTCCATGTCAATTTGTCATGATTTTACTCTCATAAAGGCAAAATCAAAATGATTACCACAGCTTTTCTTTCAGCAAGATAACGGCAGTACTTCCCCCAAATGAAGCACCGTAATTGCAACCTACTTAAACGTCTTTTCCTTTCTAAAAAGGTTTTACTTGCGCAATCTCTGTTGCTCCCTTTCACAGCCCCATTATGTTCAAAAGCACTATTTTTATTTCCATAACCTATATAGTATTTCATCTGTATCTTTCTTATAAAATACGTTTTCCAAATAATTTTATTGTACTATGCAGTGATAGTACCTTCTCTCCTAGGCTGAGAGCTCCTCAAGGGCAAAGCTATTTATCTCATTAGCCCACAATAATCCACATGGTACCTGTCACATAGTATATCTCAACACATATATTTAAAAGTTTAAAAATTGAGGAAATTAATTGAAGTGATCTTCCCAAAATCTTATAAGACAGAGAATGAAATTAATATTTATTGCCACTTTTCAGAGAGGTTAAATGATTGCTCAATGCTCAATATGTGAGATCAGCCCTCCCGAGTAGAGGATATACATCTGATTGGGGTGACTTTGGGTATGCAATTATAGCTAGAGTCCTATAGTCCGTATCTGTTGTATATGCGTGTCAATTACAGTTATCTAGAGGGATACACAAAGAACTCTAAACCAACCTACTGTTAAGATTTAGCATGTGAATATACATGTATGTTATGCATATGTGGGAAAGGACCAAATTTGCATTTCACTAGCTCTCATTTTGTTCTTAACAGATAGAACTCACATACTTACTGAATTTGACTCTGGAAAGAATGACTTCATTATAGGCAATACATAAGAGGCATAAATCTGGAGGGAAGGGGACCCTGCCCATACTCACTAATTAATAGATAAACAAACAAAACCCTAGACAGATCCTTTCCTTGTAAAAAACCAAAAGAAAACAAAAACAAAAAATCAGCAGTGCAGCTCTCCATATATCAAATAATTCAATCTCTCAGACCCCAAATCATTTCAGTTTCAGAAAGAAAGCCAATATTCATGAACTTGTCACGAAAGCCTTGATCAATCTTAATGTATTGCACAGAACTGTCAATGTAGCTGAAATGTTTTTTTTCCCCTCCCATTTGATGTTTTTTCAAATGGATTCATTTGAAGGTAGAAATAAGTTCGGATGAGGGAACATGCACACAGTTAGAGCTGCTTTCCAGGCCGTGAGAAATTGTGAATCTGACACAATTGTGCATAAAGCCAGACATCATGGCTTTAAAGGATAAGAGAACCAAGAAATTTGTAAGAGCTACTTTTCTGATAATTAAAACATGCTTGCTTTCCTAAAAAAGAGCTTTATTTAAAATTGTAAGAATCCATTAGTCATACCTGATACAAATAAGGTCTGACTTCATCAGATAAGTGTGTGGCCATGCATTCATCCAAGCACCTGGTCATCTTAGGTTAATTAATGATTCACTGAGTGTTTCTATATCACTTGATTCACACTCAAATCAAGAGATAGTATCGTAAAAAAATTAGACTTAAATTTTAAAGATAGCATTTCATTTCAGTTGAATTGTACCCTCTGTATATAGTAGTCAGAGGCACTAAACGTCTGAACCTCTACAGGAGCAGTCCCAGTGGAAGAAATTCAACTTCCAGGGGAGCCCACACCACCACTGTTAGCCTGGCTCTGTATGTCTGACAATGCTACTGGGGACTGGGGAGACCCACTAGTCTACAGCTCTACATCAGCCCATGTTCTGCCCTCAAGCTTTCTTGAACATGTCTAATCCGTCTCCTACATTGTATTAAAAGAAATTTGCAGAAAAAAGGTAAAATAATGACTTTTATGCACATATAGAAATGGACATGAGTTCAAGAATTTATTATGCTCATATGATATGAGGGAGTCAAGCAGATATTATACCAGTTGAAAGGAAAAGTCAAAACACTGCAAAATTACATGGAGTAAAGAAATGTTGAACTAAATTGCAAATGAAGACAAACTGATTTTTCCACTGGGAGGAAGAGAAGTCAATTGAAATTCTAGTGGACAAGACAGAATTTGCATACCAATCAGTTACTTACGATTTACAGAAGTGCACAATAGCTCAAAGACAATGACCAAGACTAGCATGGAACAGCCTGGATTGGTGTGCTATAGATCACTAATATTTTTTCATCAAAATACTAATTTTTTAAAAATATTTGAGTCCTAATACCTTTTATGCAATTCCGAATTGAAAACAAAACAAAGCAAAAAAAAAAAAAAAAATCCGTGTAAACTAAAAGCTATTTTTTTCCTACGTGTGGTGCTTATATTCCTCTTAGTGTGAATATTCATTTATTTTGTTGCATAAATATTAATGTGTTTTATTACAAGTGTTGTCTCAGATATCTCAGGAGGTGTTACATAATATATACTATGTGCACATATTAGCTTCCTAAAATCAAAAAACTTCTGAGTTCTAAAACCCATTTTGTTTCCTATAGATGATGTGCTGGAGTCAGCTCATGCCTTAGCCAATTGTGTACATATCTTCCAAATTTTATATTCAGTGGCTTCAATTTGGTATCTTGAAATTAGCCAAGGGGGAAGTATTTACAGAAGAAAATAGTCAAGTGCTACAAATCAGGGCTTTCGTATATGTGTGTGTGTGTGTGTGTGTGTGTGTGTGCGCGCGCGTGCGTGTGTTTCCTTCCTGAGAGCCAGTTGTTAAACATTTGCAAGCACAATACTGTCCCTAAGGGTTTCAGAGAAAAGATTGTGCCCCTGCAACCCAGCAATTTGCATAGGAGATGTGAAGATGAATAAGCCACATTCCCTGTTCTTAAGGGATTCACAGACTAGTGAAGAGCTTGTGGTCTAGTAAATAAATTTATATATTTATAAACATACGGTTGTTCTAGAGTTTATGCTTCCCCAAGGTAGCCATTTCACAACAGCCTTGTGCCTACTGTCCATCAAAAGATAAATTAAATTTAAGCAAAGAGAAATGCAGGAATGTGAGGTCCTCTACTAGATGTTTTAAAGAATATAAATAGTACACAATGTAGAGGATTTAATTGGAATATGAACATACACATATTTTAGTTAGTAATAACTGGTGATAAAAGCTAAAAGAGATTCACTTCAAATAATTATTTTTGCAGAGAAAAGATTACATAATCAAAACACAATTTGTGAATTTTCTATTTACTCCAAACTGTGAACATTAGCCTCTTCTTTAATGGGGCATTTTGTCATCTAACAAAAATATTTTCAAATATTGACTATGTGCCAGGAACTTTGATAGATATCAGAGATTCGACAACAAGTAAGCTTTGCATTCTGTTCTAAGGAACCTTTATTCGAGTGGGAAAGAATAATGTAAGCATATAATCATGATAATACCTATATGATGCTTGATAAAAGAGAAGTACTGGGCTGAAAAGTGACAGAAGCAATCAACTCTGTGAGGAGAGAGCTGGGCAAATGGCTTCAAAAGAGATACCATGAAGGAAGAATCAAACTTTGCCAGAGAAGGAAGGAAGGGTATGCTAGTCAAAGGAAGCAGTGCACACAAAGTTGTACAGACACTTACACAATACAGGATCCTGTAGAAAGACATATAAGACAGGTTCAAGAAAGAGATGGGAGTGTTAATATTTCTATATGTGTTCAAGAAAGAAAGCAAATGAACTTAAGAGTTAGGCTATAGTTTTCAAGGCTTATTTTGTGTCTAAAGATTACATTAAACAGAAGAGAATATGAAAAAATGAAATCTCCTGGATATACAAGTATAAAGTTTGGAGCTTATGAGCTTTCTGAGCTGATATAAAATCTCTAGAGAATAAACACCTTGAGCTCAGGGAACATTTCTTATTCATGTTTTATCTTCTGGACCTAATGAAGGGTCTCACACAGAGTAGATAATCATTACATAATCTGTAAACTGAAAAAGAGAAAAATAAACAGTAAAACATAGAAATGTTCATCTTTATTTTATATTTTGCTTTGGCTGCTATAGTATGCTAGATATATATATATTTTTAACCTTCAAGCCTGCAAAAGGCTAGCGATATTCTTCAAAGTGCTGGAATTCTCTCTTTTTTTGGTCTACTTGGCTCTGATCCTTCTGCCTGTTAAAATCATCTCCTACAACTCTCCCTTTCCATCTTTGAACCCCAGCCTCCTTGCCCTGCTTGCTCTTCCTGAGCACAAGGACAAGGCCCCTGAAGAACATTCCGGAGGGCACTTGTAGGCTGGTGTATCGGCCCCAACATGTCTACCCTGATCGTTTTGGCAAAAATTGCACCTCTCATCATCCGACACTCTCAAGTCCCTTTCAATACTTTGTCACAACCTGACATTATATTATAGATTTTATTATATTTTACCTTTCCTCATCCATCCGTAAGCCCCATATTAGCTGATACTCTGCGTGGCTCACTCTTTTTTTTTTTTTTTGAGACAGAGTCTCACTCTGTTGCCCTGGCTCGAGTGAGTGCCGTGGTGTCAGCCTTGCTCACAGCAACCTCACACTCCTGGGCTCAAGCAATCCTACTGCCTCAGCCTCCCGAGTAGCTGGGACTACAGACATGCGCCACCATGCCCGGCTAATTTTTTCTATATAGATTTTTAGTTGTGCAAATAATTTCTTTCTATTTTTAGTAGAGACGGGGTCTACCTCTTGCTCAGGCTGGTCTCGAACTTCTGACCTTGAGCGATCCACCCGCCTCGGCCTCCCAGAGTGCTAGGATTACAGGCGTGAGCCACCGCGCCCGGCCTGGTGTGTTTTTTTCTGTACTTTCTTCTGTGCATTTAGAGTGTGTGTGTGTGTGTTTATGTATATTTTTATTTAATTTACTTTATATTTTTTTTTTTTTTTTTGAGACAGAGTCTCACTGTGTTGCCCGGGATAGAGTGCCGTCGCGTCATCCTAGCTCACAGCAACCTCAAACTCCTGGTCTCAAGCTATCCTACTGCCTCAGCCTCCCGAGTAGCTGGGACTACAGGCTTGCTCCACCATGCCCAGCTTATTTTTTCTATATATATTTTTGTAGTTGTCCAGATCATTTCTTTCTATTTTTTAGTAGAGTCGGGGTCTCGCTCTTGCTCAGGCTGGTCTCGAACTCCTGACCTTAAGCGATCCACCCGCCTCGGCCTCCCAGAGTGCTAGGATTACAGACGTGAGC
>CAUYRB010071579.1:0-11196 GCA_963574695.1 Propithecus perrieri | reverse complement strand
TGAGCGCCCCACAGGGAAGACCCCGCAGAGTAGACCGGGCGCGGTGGCTCACGCCTGTAATCCTAGCTCTCTGGGAGGCCGAGGCGGGCGGATTGTTTGAGCTCAGGAGTTCGAGACCAGCCTGAGCGAGAGCGAGACCCCATCTCTACCAAAAATAGAAAGAAATTAATTGGACAGCTAAAAATATATAGAAAAAAATATTAGCCGGGCATGGTGGCGCATGCCTGTAGTCCCAGCTACTCGGGAGGCTGAGGCAGGAGGATCGCTTGAGCCCAGGAGTCTGAGGTTGCTGTGAGCTAGGCTAATGCCAGGGCACTCACTCTAGCCCTGGCAACAAAGTGAGACTCTGTCTCAAAAAAAAAAAAAAAAAAAAAAAAGACCCCGCAGAGTGAGCAGGGCGCCCCCCAGAGGAACACGGAGAAGCAGAGACTACGCCAAGCCCTGGCGTTTAGCCAGTCTCCTGGGAGTACCTGGGCCAAAGAGGGTCCCTCCCCGCAACGATGGGTAGGAGCTGCGCGGTAGGGACGCGCCCTCGCCTTCTGTGTCCTTGGTCACCAGAGGAACCAGGTGAAGAGAGTGGGTGACTCAGGGCCGCCCTCCCCCACTACAGGAAGAACAACCCGGAGAACATGCCCTGCCGGGGAGGGCAGCGTCAGCGAGCACTAGGAGAGGGGCGGTGCTGGGGCTGGAGAGATGAGTCCACACAGCCTAGGCGTGATGGAGAAAGAGAGAGGCGAGAGGAAAAGGCCTTGGACTGGAGCGCAGCAGGGACGAACAAACAGGGGAGGGGGCCACAGATCCTGAAACCCAGAGTGGCCTCTCTCTCCTCTCCCCACCACAAATAAGCTCCTCTTTCAGGCTTTGTCTCCTCCTATCTGTGTTCATTCCCTTTCCTTTCTCCCAAGCCTAAGCCCCAGGTCTGTCAAGGGCCCCTAAGTGGAACACCCGTTCCAGGACTTCTCCTGACTTGGAGGTCCACGGATGCGATACAGGGGACAGAAGCTGGTGCGGGAACCTCATTGCCGGTGACTTAGGGCTTCTGCACTTCTGAGGCTTGGATGGAAGTGGAAACCTTCTCTCTGGAAAGATACAAGCACACGAGAACTTTTGCACATGCTTTTCAGGGTTTAAGGAACCGCGAAGACCCACAACCCACTGCCACCCCTTTATAGCACAGTGTCAGCAGCACAGAGTAATGGGGTCTGTGTGGGCTTGGAAGTCCAACAGGCCTGGGTTTGAGTCTTTTCCAAACTGTTTTTGCTTGTTAGCAGTTGTTTTGGACAAATAATTTAAACTCAATTTCTTCGTCTGTGAGATAAGGAGAAAAAGCACTTAACTTTGTAGGCTGTTGTGAGAACTGAACAAGACAACACATGTCCAATACACAGGGCACAGTATCTGGCCCGCAGCAGGCAATCAGTAAATGGTGCTCTCTTGCCCCAAGCCTCCTCTTTTTGGCATCTTGCTGTGTTGCCCAGGCTGGTCTCGAACTCCTGGCTCAAGCCATCTTCTCGTCTCAGCATCCTGAGTAGCTGGAACTGCAGGTGCACCACCACCACGCCTGGTTTCAGCCTCCTCTTTGGCCATTCAAAGCCCTTTGGTTCCCTGTGTCCTCTTGTGTCTACTCCGTTTCTTATAGAATCCAAATTTCTTTAGCCTGGTGTTGCAGCATCCACAGTCTGGTCCCAGCAGCCCGTCCATTCTCTCACCCACTATTCCCCTGCACGTGTGACCCTCACCAACCCAAGCCAGCTGCTCATCCTACCTGTACCGGAAGCACCGCCAGGGCCCTGAGTTTCAGTGGCCTGCTCCCGGCTCCTCATTATTTATTCCTCAAGGCCCAGGAAAGCCCTGGCCTCGAAGCCAGGCCTGCCCCTTCTCCACGCCAGCCTTCTCTGCTGTGTGCCAGCTGCACTGCAGCTCCTTCAGGGAAAGGAACGAGTTATCTTCCTCCTCGCTGCAACTTCCAAAGCACAGCACAGGGCCATGCAGGGGAGCCGGTGCCTGGCACGGAAAAGGCAGCAGCACAGGCTTGCCGGAGGGGACAGAGACCTGCCTTCTTCATAGCACAAGGCAGGCATCCCTTTCTCTCACCTACGGAAGGCACGTTTCAAGCTTGGTTTTCTCTGGTGGGGCGTGGGGAGGGGGTGGATCCGTGCCACCCGCTTTCTCCCCAGTCCGTCCACTGGGCCGGGCACCTGCTGGCAGGGTTGGGGCAGGCTCTGTTGCTGTGGAACGCAGCAGACCTGCCTGCACTACTGTGACCGTCACCAAACTGCAGCTTCACAGAAGGTGGGCGCTCAGCTCATGTCCCTCCCTTCCCTCCTTAGCCCCGTCAGCTTCAGTCTTCCCTGCCCTCGCAGAGAGAAAGGTCGATGGTGAGCACCAGAGCAAACCACAGCAGAGCAGACAGGTTTTCAGTAGGAAACTGGCAGCGCGACTGGAGCTCAGAGGGCCCAGATGTGGGCAGGGCAGTCGAGGAAGTGGGAGGCCCAGGGTGGCAAGATGACAGGGACAGGGGTGGACATCGGGGACAGGAGAGAGCAGCAGGAGGAGGAGTGTGGCCACACTGCCAGCCCGCGTGGGTGACTGGAGACCTGGCAGAAGGCCGGGAGAGACTGTGCCTCCTCCAGTGCTGCTGTCCTGGCCAAACGCTGACGGCAGCCGGCAGGAATGTGAGAAAGAAAACAAGACAAACTTTGCCACCACTGCTGGTCCAGGGAAGCTTGTGTTGGAAAAGAATAAGCCACAGACCCTGCTGCTCCCCGGCCTTCTCCCACCCACATTCCTGTCCACAGGCTTCGCACACCTCCCTGCTCTCTGCCCACCCCTTCGCTGCCCCAGCCTCCTCCCTGCGGGGAGCCGGGCCTGAGGGCCTAGGGAGGCACATGGGAGGGATGCACGTCCAGAAGGGCAGGGTCACTTTAAACGGCATCCCCATGTCACGTTTGCGTCTGCTGCTCTGTGTGGGGCAGGAGGGGACCAGAGGAGACTCTGCAGGGATGGGCCGGGGGCTGGGCTGGGGGGTGAGCCCATCCTGTTTGCCTGCCCCCGTGGGAGGGCCAGGTGCCTGTGCTGGGGGACTGCACCCCTTGTCCCATTTAATCTTTCTGATAATTTCCCGTTTGAGCTTCACACAACCTTACAAGGCAGGATTATTTAAAATATTCCCATTTGTGGCCAGGCACGATGGCTCACGCCTATAATCCTAGCACTCTGGGAGGCTGAGGCGGGAGGATCACTTGAGCTCAGGGGTTTGAGACCAACCTGAGCAAGAATGAGACCCCGTCTCTACTAAAAATAGAAAAAGTAACTGAGCCTGGTGGCGCGTGCCTGTAGTCCCAGCTACTCAGGAGGCTGAGGCAGGAGGATGGCTTGAGCCCAGGAGTTTGAGGTTACTGTAGCTACGATGACACCATGGCACTTAGCCCAGGTGACAGTGAGACCCTGCCTCCAGAAAATAAATTAATTAATTAAATAAAATATTCCCATTTTAGAGATGAAGAAATTGAAGTTCAGAAAGGTTTGGTGAGTTGACTAGAGCCAGGGGGTCGACTGGGACTTGAATCCATGTCATCTTCATTCTGAAGCTACTGTTTTTGTTTTGTTGTTTGTTTTCCCCCAAACATCAGCCCTCTTTAGGGGACGTGGTCCCATCACCTCCTCTTTCTGTGACTCCCACAGCCCCTCTTCCTTCACTCTCTCCATAGAGACTGTCGAAAATCGCCAATGCCCCTGTATTGCAAGTCGTCACGCGGGGCGTTGGGAGGTTTTCAATTAGCAATAGTCGTGCCTCAGACGAACCTCACTGGCTACCACACCGCCACTGCGCAAAGCGCCCACTCCCCTTTGAGTGCTGCCAGCGAGTCAAGGGCTGGACTAGACGGCAGCCGCTAGTTGCTGGTGGCCGTCCACGTTTAAATTAGGTAAAATTCAAAATTCAGTTCCTCGGTTGGTTCTGCCAGCCCCATGGGGCAGTGTCTGCCTTATCAGACAGTGCAGACAGGGAACACTTCTATCCTGGTGCTGGGCTGGAGTGACAGGCGGATCAGGAGGTAGAGAGTGGGAGAGACCAGCCCAAGGGCTCCAGGGACAGAACTGCCTTTGTGAGGAGGCAGGAACTTCTAGAAGCTAAGAGTTTGGGTAAGGGCAGCAGGGGCTCCCCCAGGCGGCCATCTGACCCGGCCTGGGGAGGAGGGGAGGGGAGGTTGATGGATCCCAGCCCCTCCCTCCGATACTGATACTCTTGGCAATACTAATGAGCAATTAATTGGCTGAGGTGGGGCCGAGCCAAAGCAGGAGGGAGGGAAACGCAGTGGAGGAGAAACCACCATCCTCTTAGCAGACCAGGGCCTGCCTCCAGGCCTGCCTTACATCTTGGGGGCCCGGAGCAGGCCTGGCCCTCCTTTGCTGCCCAGCACGAGCTGGCTGTTGCTTCCTGCTCACTCACTCAGCCCCGGGCCACCACCTCCCCAATTAGCCTTATTAGCCTCTTGCTCACCCTCTGAGGTCTGGGTCACCAGCCCAGGGGGAGGGGCTGTGAGTGGCCTGTGAGTAACCGGGGCCCAACTATGACGGGGGTCCCCAGCCCAGCCTGAGCCCCAGGCTGAGCCCCAGCACCCCCACAGTGTCCTGGGTGCCCCCAGGAGGGAGGGCTGGGGAGTTGGTTCTGGGAAGCGGACTTCCGGTTTCTGAGAGGGAAGGTTCACCCACTGATAGAACACATGCGAGGTGCGTGGCCAGCCTGGTGGCAGTGGCAGCAGGGGACACTGGGGCGTGGGGTGGGGGCGGATCTCACGCCTGAAGGAGGAAAGTGGAGGTAGAGTGATGGGGTCCCAAGGGCAGGAGCAGATGGGGACTTGGGGGTTGGATGGGAACCCCAATAGTGGGGTGGAAGGCTGGAGCAGGCACCCGAGTGTGGAAGGGAAAGCTGAAATGCCCGTGTCTGCAAGTGGAGGCAGGGTGGGAGTCACAGGCCAGCCCAGCGGTGGTGGGAGCATGAAGGGAGCCAGGCGACCAGTCCCGTGCCAGAGTGGCCGCCCCAGAGTGGGCGGCCGTGGGGCAGAGCACCTGGTTCCGGGTTAGGCAATGAGGAGCTGGGGCAGGCCAGTCAGGTGGCAGGATCGCAGGACCTGTGGCCATGGGTGCCCCACACTACAGCCACTGCCACTGCTGAGTAGGCAGATGCTCCGGGCTGATTGCTGCAGCTCCTCCCGGCCACGCCAACTTCCCCCGGGCACCCACCCCCTCCGCCCCTGCTCCCCTCCCCACAATGACTCCTGCCCAGGGAATGTCCAGCCCTGGCATAAAGGCCCCGGCTGTCCATGAGCTGCTGTCAGTCAGAAGGCCGCTCAGTCCGAGATGGGCTCCTCTTGGGCACCCCGGACAGGGCGTGTGGGCGGGCATGGGGTGATGGCACTGCTGCTGGCTGGTCTCCTCCTGCCAGGTAGGGGCTGGGGGCCCTGGGCGGGAGGACGAGGGAGGGAGAGTCCGGGAGCTTGAAGGGCAGGGGCTCTGGAAGCTGGTGTTTGAGTCGGGGGCTGCTCATTGCCTTGTCACCCCAGGCAGGTCATGTCAACCTTCTAAGCCTCAGTCTCTGAGACTTTAAAATGGGGTTAATAATAACACCTAGCTCTGGTCTCTCTGTGTATCTCAAATTGAATAATGTATGTGACAGGAGCTTTGGAAATTCTAGAGGGTTCTATAAATGGTGGTCGTTATCATGATTATTAGGGGAGCGCTAGGAGATGAAGATTGGGCATTTAATAGTAATAATAATTGCTACCATTTTTAGAGCCCCCTTTATGCACCAGACACTTTTGATCATACATTATTAGCACTTTTGGTCATTATAAGAATCGTATGAGAGATTTGTTATTCCCACTCTACAAATGAGGACAGAGTCTTGGAGAGGTTAGGAAACTAACTGGCTCGAGACCGCACATTAGGAAGCAGTACAGCCAGGATTCACACCCCGGGCTGGGTGACTCCTAGACCCGTGCTGTTGACCAGCGGGCATTTACAGCCCTTGATGAATTTCTGCGACCTTCCCCTGGTCTGGCAGGTGGGTGGCATCTGGGGGAACAGAGGAGGGGACAGGAGTGAAGGGGCGGGGGGCAGAGCTGGGGTTTGGCATGGAGAAGCACACAGAGAATTGCTTTTTGAGGAGAGGGCGGGGACATCATAGATTATGGAGATCTGGTTGTTGGTGAAGGATTCAAGGATGAATGGCCGTAATAAACCATAACGTCTAACGCTTTAGGTTTCTTAAAGCATCTTCCATGTAGATGATCTCGCTTAGTCTTCATAGTAACACTGTCAGAAGGCAGAGCAGATTCCAGTTCTTTGAATGCACGAACTAAAGCTCAGAGAGGTTTAGTGACTTGCCAGTATGTACGTGTGGCTCCGTCCACACCACTTGGGACCTGGATGCTTTGGGGTGGGCAGAAGGAACTCGGGTGAGAGAGTTGCGGAGGAAGGATGGGGTAAGTTGGGCCTGGGGTTGGGAGCAAAGGGGTGGTAAGGAAAGTGGTGGTCCCACATCCTCCAGGGGAGCAAAGGCAGCAGCAGTAGGATGCCGGCCTGGGTGGGGCGGCCGCACGCTGGTGGGGCGGGGAGAGATGGAAGCTGATACTGGTCAGGAGTCTCAGAGGCTTGTGGGGTTTCATCCTGGTGCCCTGGGCTGGGCCAGCGAGAGCAGGTGGCTCAGGGTGCGGTGTCCTGTCACACTGGTACTGGCAGGTTCTGAAGCAACAGGTGGTGACCCCACATCCTGGGCCACCCAGCTTTACTGCCATGGCCAGCGCTGAGGCGGGAAACAGAGTTTCCATCCTTTGCCCAAGCCTGGACTCTCACGAGGGGGCTGGCGACGGATCTTAGGCCTCAAGCACCCTTCCCTACTTTCAGCCCCACTGCCGCGGGTTTCTGTCTCCCCAGAGTCTCTTTTTATGTTCCCCTTCCCTCTCGTCCCTCCGTGTTCTGCCTTTTGTCTTCTCCTTCCCTTTGGCCCTACGGTCTGGCCTGGGATTATTTCCCTCAGGATTTATGCCCCCCACTTTTCAGAGCCTCAGTTTCCCCACTCTGTCTCTTTATGGTCCTTTCCTTTGGACCTATTCGTTCCTGCTGTTTCTCCCTCCCTCTTGTCTTCAGTGCACCCCTTCGAGGCCTCCTGCTTTGGAGCCTTAGTTTCCATTTTTCTGGTAGGAGTTTGCCCCCCCACAATGAAACCACCCTTATTCTGCCATCTCCATATCCTTTAGACACAACAGCCAGTTCTCCCTCCTTTCTCCACCCGAACTCTCCCTGAGCTCCTCCTGGGAGAACTCAGAGTGACGGATGACCGAGATGGGCTGAAAGAGGGAGAAGTCAAGGCTCTCGGCCTCTACTAACCACTGCTTTCCTCCCAGGGAGCTTGGCTAAGAGTATCGCGACCTTCTCAGATCCCTGTAAGGATCCCACGCGTGTCACCTCCCTTAACCACCCCTGCCTCGCTGGGAAGGGCGGCTCCAGCAGCTCCAGCAGCTCCATTTCCAGCTCCGGTGGCTCCAGCGGTGGGTCCAGCGGTTCTGGCACCTCCAGTGGTGGGTCCAGCGGATCCAGTGTCGCCCAGGGTGGTTCTTCAGGATCTTCATTATTTAAGCCAGGAACAGGATATTCCCAGAGCAGCTATTCCTCCGGGTCCGGCTTCAGTCTACAGGGTGCATCTGGCTCCTCCCAGTCGGGAAGCAGCAGCTCTCAGTCAGAGCTCGTCAACTACCAACCAGGGCATGGCTCTGCTCTGCCGACCAACGCCAATTCTTCCCCCGCGGGAGGCTCTTCCCAGTCTAGAGAAAGCTCTTCCGTTTCCCAGAGCTCCGGTGCATTGAGCAGCAGCGGCCAGAGCGTCAGCTCCAACCTGCGTCCCTGCAGCTCAGACGTCCCCGACTCGCCCTGCAGCGGAGGGCCCGTCGTGTCGCACTCCGGCTCCTACATCTCCAGCTCCCACTCGGTGTCGGGGGGCCAGCGGCCTGTGGTGGTGGTGGTGGAGCAGCACGGCTCTGGTGGCCCCGGAGTGGTTCAAGGTGCCCCCTGCAGCAGCGGTGGCCTTCCAGGCAAGCCCTGCCCCCCCATCGCCTCTGTGGACAAGCCCTACGGTGGCTATGAGGTGGTGGGTGGCTCCTCCGACAGCTATCTGGTGCCGGGCATGACCTACAGTAAGGGCAAAATCTACCCTGTGGGCTACTTCACCAAAGAGAACCCTGTCAAAGGCTCCCCCAGTGTCCCCTCCTTTGCAGCTGGGCCCCCCATCTCTGAGGGCAAATACTTCTCCAGCAACCCCATCATCCCCAGCCACAGCTCTTCCGGTTCCAGCGTCCACCCGGCGGGAGCTTCCTCTGCCATTGTGTTCCAGCCAGTGGGCACTGGCGGGGTGCAGCTCTGCGGCGTTGGCTCCACGGGCTCCAAGGGGCCCTGCTCCCCATCCGGTTCTGGAGTCCGCATCACTTCTAGCATCTCCAGCAGCTCCGGCTCTTCCTACCACCCCTGCAGTGGCGCTTCCCAGGGGCCCTGCTTGCCCCCAGGCCCCGGCTCCTTCAGTGGCAGCTCCAGTTCCCAATCAGGTGGCAAGATCATCCTTCAGCCCTGTGGCAGCAAGTCCAGCTCCTCTGGCCACCCTTGCCTTTCTGCCTCCTCCTCGACGCTGAGTGGGGGTCCCGATGGCTCTCCCCAGCCTGATCCCTCTGCTGGTGCCAAGCTCTGTGGCTCCGGCAGCTCTGGAAGGACCCCCTGCCGCTCCATCCGGGATGTCCTGGCCCAGGTGAAGCCTTTGGGGCCCCAGCTGGCTGACCCGGAAGTTTTCTTACCCCAGGGAGAGGTGCTGGACAGTCCATAGTCAGGCTTTGCGTACGTGCCTGGGCAGGCGCACACACACACACACACACACACCCCATCTCCCATCTCCAGGGCCCAGGCGTAGGGTTAGCTCAGTTTCCCTCTCTCCTCCCAAGACACCTGCTCTACTTCCTCCATCCCCTCTGATGCCCGGGTAAGGTATCCCTTCCTCTTCCCTTTGCCAAATAAAGCAAAGTCAAACCATTATCTGAAAACAGTGACCACTCTTCACCAACCTCTCTTTGCCATCTGGTCAACCAACCCTATATGCCACCGGGCTCTCACTCCCGATTCCACCTCCACCCTCCGTTGCAGAGCTCACCACAGCCCCCCGAGATCACTGTTTCCAAACACCCCTCGCCTCTGAAGGCCTCCGTCCCAGCCCCATTCCTGCCGCCACTTCTCTCCAAGCTCAGGTGCTTCCCTGGGTGAGGGAGACACAGGGCGCCCTGCCCTCTCTGGGTCCCGGACAGCAGCTCAATAAACTGTGTGGACTACGTGCAGACTTTTTGCCTTCTTGGAGTCCTGCGTCTCCTCTTAGAGCCTGGTGGTGTCCCTCCTGTGCCTCTGGAGGCCCCCGTGTCCCCCATTTTCATTCATGAGTTGGCCTGTATTTCTCTTACAGCTTACCTTACAGCTCCTCCCACAAAGGAGGAAACAGTAAATATTTGTTGATCAGAAAGCAAAAGCCACCTGGTCCCCCAGAGCCTTCCTGCACTGCTCCAGGAAATCCATTCTGTCCCCAGTCGTCCTCCAGCCTGCTCACAGTTTCCTCCCCACCCAGCCAAACTCCTCTCCCGTTGGCGTGCCTCACCGTCTAGACGCCATCCTCTCTGGGCCTCTCAAGCCTCCATTTCCTGGGTTTCTGGGACACCCAGGGCCTTGGGAAGGCTGGGGCACAACAACCCAGACTGGATTCCTGTCAACTGAGCAGGAGTCCACATGGGCGTTGTCCTGGGAGCTGGGGGTGGAAAGAGGGGAGGACAGAGAGATGGGAGTGGGGCAGGGAGTGCAGCCAAGCGAGGTGACTCACCGCCTACATAAATAAGCCCAGCTCGTGGCAGAACAGAGCCGCAGTGTCCTCTCCACCTACACACTCGTGCTGCCTCTGCGGGGTTCCCGAGTGAGAGCTATGGACCTCGTGGCTCTCAGGTGAGGGGTGCGAGGGCAGCTACCAACCAGGGCATGGCTCTGCTCTGCCAACCAACGCTGATTCTTCCCCCGTGGGAAGCTCCAGTGGAGAAGAGGAGGTGGTCTCTGTGGGAGAAGGGAGAAAGGGGAGAGCATGGTGAGGGCCATGTGACTTACATGCTGGAGACAGGCAGGGGAGCCACTGAGACCGAGGCTGTTCTTGTGTCCCAAGGAGGGCACAGTGGGCTGTGCTTGTCCCTGTAGGAAGAGTGACACCTCGGAGCACAGGCCACCTCTCAGGGCCTCTGCTTGGCTGCAAAGAAACTCAGCCTTTCCCCAGCACCGTGCTAACCCATTCTCTCTAATGGGATGGTGTTAGCTGGTCCTGAATTCAGAACTGTTGAAATTCCAAGTCCAGAACCAGCAGAAATGTGTTAACAGTGACCAGAAATGACCTGGGGCAGGTGAGCCAACCTGCAGGGTTGACTGAAGACATAGCATGGCTCCAAAACAGTCCTGTTTCTGTCACCACTGTTGAGTCACCCTTGGTCCAGCATCTGGCCCCCGGACTGCAGCCAATGGAAAGATTCAAGGCCCTCAGAGGCTCCATGGATGGGAATTTTGGGAAGGGGCAGGCCCTCTGATATGGCGCTTCCTTTAGTCTCCAGTGTGCTCCAGGTTAAAACAGTGGATATTACTCAAAAAGGCCACTGGTCTCCACCCATTGGCCAGTTCTGGAGAGGAGCTCTTGACTCTTCTTCTGCTAGCCAGCAGGGGCTGGGGGTGGGGATGGACCTCAGACAGCCAGGGAAGCCTCCTCTGGGGCCTTCCGAGAAGCAATGGAGAGAAAAAAGGCATCTAAAAAATTTTATTAAAAAAACTCAAACATATTTAAAAATAGACAAGATGGTTAGTGAGTCACTATGCTCCCATCACCCAGCTCCAACAACGATCAGATCATGGGCATTTGACAACAGCACCCAAAGGCCCTCCTCTGCTGTTCTCCTTTTTTGTTTTTTTTTTTTTTGAGACAGAGTCTCACTGCCCAGGCTAGAGTGCCATGGCGTCATCCTAGCTCACAGCAACCTCAAACTCCTGGGCTCAAGTGATCCTCCTGCCTCAGCCTCCCGAGTAGCTGGGACTACAGGCATGTGCCACCATGCCCGGCTAATTTTTTCTATATATTTTTAGTTGTCC
>CAUYRB010071578.1:0-40433 GCA_963574695.1 Propithecus perrieri | reverse complement strand
ATGTCTGAAAGGGTCTTCCCAACATCTTCATTTAGAATTCTTAAGGTTTCATGCCTTAGGTTTAAGTCTGTTATCCACCTTGAATTGATTTTTGTGAGAGGTGAGAGGTAGGGGTCTAGTTTCAGTCTTCTCCATGTAGCTATCCAGTTTTCCCAGCACCTTTTAAGTCTCTTTTACAAAGACTTGCGCAGACTGTTAATAGGAGGACTGTAGTGAACTCAAGTGTTTGGTACTCTTTTTGTTCAAAGAAATCTAAGGAAGCTTCCTGGAGAGCGGGTATCCACTAAAAATATGGGGGTGAATGTAGATTTTAAGGTGCTACTTCCAAGCATTTTTCTCCTGTAGTCATTCTTTGCCTTTGTTCTATTTTTTTTTGCTGAAATCTTATCCATCTACATGTCTCTGGATTTCCTATTACAAGTACGGGTGTGACAGTCACGGAGGAGAATGTTTGAGGCTCGGAGCTGTGGTCAGGAAGACCAGAGGGCAAGGATGGAAAAACCTCTCCTGATTTTGTGAAGACGGACGGTGGCGCAGCAGGTGACTGAAGGGTCATAGGCATTCTGCGTTGTTTGATTCACGCATTTCTTAGATTTCACCCTTGACCCGAATCTCTAATGAACCAATCATATATTGAATTAATTCATCCTTGCTGATGCGTGTGCTCCAGCTTAGAGCGATGTGCAGTAACTTGAGTACCATCAAAGGAATTGTAACAGGGGAGAGGTGGGAAGGGGCAGAGTTTCCCAGACCCTTAAGAGTCACTGGTATGGGACCTATAAAAGTCACCTACTCAGAGCAAAGGCTGTAACTGAACTAACTGCACCAATCCTTTCGGATTTTCCAGTTACTTTTTAAAATCACTGACCTCGAATTTTATTGACTTCGGGGCGCATTGGAGTCACGCTTCAGTGCCTGCATTTATGTTGCTCAAGGAGGCTGCTGCCAAGGAGCTGCCCGACCGCACATGCCCTGTTTCCTTGTGAGGTGGTTATTTTCTTTAATTTCAAGTCTTTCTTCTTCATGTAAAGCTCCGAGCTTGAAAACAGAAGAGATTATTTTACTCTAGTACTTTTTTTCAATTATAAAAGGAAAGGAATTTAGTCCTGTTAAGACTGTCATACAGCTACAGATACAGATAAGGGTGTAGATTAAAATAGCTATGTAGATAGTATGTATGCTAAATGTGAACCATATCTAATCCATGTTAAGCCTTTTCACATATATGTATGTAACTCAGAATACATCCTAGGTATTCTTACATTTATTCAGGTTATACAATTCTTCGTTAATAAAAGTTCAGGAATTGTTAAAATCAGCACAAATAACAAAAATCCCCTGGTGAGATGGAAATCATAGCACCACTTATGTCTCGCTCATAAAACCAATTTAACCTTTAAAACAATCTGTTTCTCTTGACTTATTTTTCACTCATGCCTGTTCGAAGTCCTGTCTTTGTTTCTTTCCCCTTATATCTCTTCTCCCTTCTCTTTTTCTTTATTTCATTAATTAAACAATAGCTACGAGGCAGCTAGGGGATGCATGAAGTCCAAGTCTAGTTTTGCAATCCATATTAAGAGGTATAAACAATAGTAATTTTTTACAGGTGAATATTGTACAGTAAAAGGTTAAATTGATACATTACATGTATAGTGAGCCAGACTAAATTATGTTCAAAGAAATCTTTCTCTCTCTATATGTATATATTTATATATATACATACTATGTTGATAAGCCCGTGCAAGATTATAGCATTCAATGGGTGAGAATACTCGAGAGATTTTCCCACTTAATCGTACTGGAATAAGCCCCTTTCTAAGGTAATTCATTTTCCTTCGTGCTATTTAAAAATAAAACAGGGTACATTTTTAAATTATGCACGTGAAGGCAGTATTCAGCTGGCTGCTTAACATTCAGAGGGGATTTCTGTGATCCGCCCTGTCATTGCAATTCTTGCCCTCACTCTGCAGCACGAGAAAACACTGTTATTTACCCTGGGACACAGGTGACTGAACTTATAAAAATCACTACAAGACAAGATGTATTGAGGCCTGGCATGGAATGACAAATTCTGGTGAGGTTCACCAAGAAGAGACATATTGATTCTTAAATGATTAATAAGGAGAATATAATTGTATTTCATTAAGATGGATGGGATTTCATTTAGTCTGTCTTCTCCCTTTCCAGTTCAGATGCGAGAGGAAATCGAGTCATCATCACTGGCACCTCGTGTTAGCCTGCCATGGCAACAAGCTCATTGATTGAGTAAAAGAACTTTCAGATGCACTGGCTGGTCTTTAATGGGTTGCTGAAAGCACGGATAGGATGGCCAAGGGAGCTGACCGAGTTTCTGTGGATATATAAAAAACAAATGGAAATTCGCAGTACGATTTCTCATTGGTTCCTGATACAGCTAAGCCCTTTTATAATTCTAAGACTGGAGTACAAAACGATGCCTGCTTCATTCATTTGGTTATAGCTATTGGGAGGGGAGGGTCAAGTCTGTGATTGCAGGGAATTTTGCTCTATTAAATTACACTTAAGTAATAGTAATAGCTAAGGGTTACCAAGGATTCAGACTTTTTTTTTTTTTTTTCATGATCTGAATTATTTTTCCAAACAGCCCTTGGTGCTGGGTACTACTAATTACTACTAATGTCACCATTTTACAGATGACAGTGCCAAGGTTCAGAAAGACATCCATGTAAAAAGGGTCCGTTTCAGCCTTGAATCCATTACACTCTGATCCCTAACTCCTGGTTTCCTCAAAAGGCCTTTTAGCATATGAAGAAACCAACCCCAGGGCAGCAATCAGTGGCTAAGCATGTGGGCTTTGGAGTCAGACTCTAACAAAAGCCAGCTCCACCACTTAATCGCTGTATAAATGAGTGAGTTACTTAAAACTATGCCTCCATTTCCGAGTCTGTAGAACGGGGTTTTGGTGAGACTGAAATAAGTTCACCAGCGTGCTGAGAAGGCACTGTGTCAGTGCATGGCACGTGGCAAGCACGCGAGAAACGTGAACACACGCCTGGGTTTGAGTTCTGCTCTGCCGTGAGGCCCAGTGCCCCAGAGGACAAGCCCTTCCACGCCAGCGCGTTGCAAACCTCGGTTTCCCCACTGCAAAGCAAGCTCTGAGGCCTAGCCCCATTTCAACATGCAGGAAAAGTACATTCTGTCCCGTATGTGTGTGTGGATATGAGAGTATTTGCTGAATAATAATTCAAATGGTTTCATTGATTAACTGTTAGAAGACTCTTTTTGGCCATCTGTGAAAGAAAGTCGAAAATAGTAACCGATTCACAGCATGTTGTGATGGTTCCATGAGAGGAAGCATGTAAACTGCTTAGCTCAGCGCCTTGGACATGGCAAGAACTCCACAAGTACTGGCGATTACCATCACTATTGTTATAAAGGCAGCACAGTGATAGTGGTACTGGTAAAACAGAAAGACCTACCTAATCCGAAATTCTATCTAATAAGGGGATGACTACATATAGCCTCTATGGTTTTCAATTTTCAAAGAATTAGCATATGATTATACACACACACACACACACACACACACACATATACATTCAGTGATAAAACTGAGCTGAATATATTATAATAATTTACACAAAAGATATTCGAGATCTCTTAATTATCATTGTACTTCACATATTCAAAAGTATAACTCCAGAGAGATATTCAATAGAGAAAATGCTGCCTAGGCCAGCTTATAGCAGAAACAAACAAATTTTTCTGGATTCTCTCAAAGTATAGAGCAATAATAAATATAGAAGTTTTTTGAGGAAAAAACACTAAGCAGCATAGAAATAGTACCATTTATTTTGAAAAATATTATAAAAGCATTTAAAACAAGACAAAAAGAATAAAGCAGCAAAATGTGACCTTTTACTAAGAGGGAAACTGAGGCAGGGAGGAGAAATGCTAGTTAGTGTTCAAGCCAAAGAGCCCCTAATTTTCAGTTCTGCACTCTCCTCCTAATGGCCCATTCTAACATGTGCTTTGAATGTCGCCGTATTTAGAGGCAGGACATGTTGGACTACTGGAGGGATGTGATTCTGACTTCTGCTTTATTCTAAAGCACTTTTTGGATAAACCAATCGCTCTTACTTGAGACCCTGGGAGGGTGGAGGGGTAAGACGCAGAGGAATGGGGTATTCATTCTAAGACCTGCACCCCGAGTAGCGCAGGAAGGTGCTTCTTGGCAGAGATCAGGGGTTCTTTGGCATTCACAAAGGCTAGGCAGCCCTGCAGGTGCCTGTAGGAAGCCCTCAGCAACTCACTGGACCAGCAATTGTGTGCGTGGCTGCCCTGGAGGAGGTAAGGGACACAGAGTGTTTATCAGAGAGTGGAGGGTGTGTCTGTGTTCAAGTGTCTGGCAAAACGAATACAAAAGGAGTTCACAATGAGCTCTTAGCTCCTACCTTTGAAATAGGCATTCACCGGTGAAGTGAGGTGAAATTGCCCACGAAGGGAAGTCAGCACTAGCATAAAATGCAAATCAATTTGGACAGCAGAATGGGGCTTGTCCCAAACTTCAGGGTGTGTTTATATTAAGCAACAGAGAGTACACTTTCTAATAAAAATAAAATAAAGCTTAAATGGCACAGGAGTCTCCTTATATTTAAAATGGTTGCTGTAAAGTAACATTTTGATGATTTAAATGGAAATGAATCAGAACATATAGATTAAATTTCCTTGAAAAACACATCGGCTTTTGTATATTTTTTATTAAATTTTCATTTCCAATATCCTGAAGTAGGCTCCAGAAAAAATTAAAAAGGAAGGAAGGGTAACAAAAACATGTATTCAGCTCTGAGCATGATGTTGTTTCATAAGATTTTCAGTAAATAAGGGAAATTGAAAAAAAATTAAGCTGGTATGAGTGCTTGTTATGCAATATATACTGGGGACTTTGTCTTTGAAGACAAGATGACTTTAGAATATAACAGCAAGAAAAAAAGGTTGAAATGTAAAATTTCATGTATAATAGTTTAAAAACATATAAATGATTCTTCTCATTCGAGGATACTTTGAAGACATTCCCTTATAAAGGGGCATTTTTAAATACTATCTACATGATAGGTTAATGTATGATTTCAATTTAAGGGGTAAAATGGATAAAGTAATGCTTATTAGAGGAATTTTTCTAATAAAATAATCATTCAAAGGACATTAAAAAGAGAGGCTTATGAAAAGAAATTGGAAAATAGTAGAGGCATCTGTATCAACAAAATACGACCTCTTAAAGAGCGCTGTGCATCATCTCATTTTATCTCCACAAAGCCCGTGTGTGTTATCTATTGTTACCTCTGTTTTACGGAGGTGGAAACCCAGGTTTATGAGGGTAAAGCAACTTCCCCAAGTTTCTGTACTTAACGCGGAGTAGACTGATTCCCACCTCATGCTCTGACCACCCCACCACACTGCCCCTCTCTCTAGACTCGTTGCCTTCATTCTGGTAGATTGCAAGCTCCAGTCATGTCTTCGGAAAGCAGGTATGGGAGGCAAATTATTGAGACTGCCATGTATGAAAGTCACTTTTATTTGTCCTACACTTTGTGGATCGTTTTGCGGAGTATAGAATTCTAAACTGGAAACCATTCTCCTTCAGAATCTTGAAAGTGTTGTGTCGTATTATTTTCTGACTTCTATACTGCCATCTAGAGCATTCCAAGGCCACTCTGATCGCTGATTCTTTTTGTGTCACCTTTTTTTTTCCTTTCTGGAAGTTTTTCATATTTTATTTCATCCCAATGCTACCACAATTTCATGGCAATTTACCCAATTGTTGATTCTTTTTTGTCCTTTGTGCTAGGCCCTTGGTAGATCTTTAAAACGTGGAAATTCATGCCATTCACTTCTAGAAAACATTATTTAATTGTTTTGTTGATCATTTTCCCCTTCCGTTTTTTCTGTTCTATATGTTTGGAGGCTCTATTTTTTCAGGGGGTGCGGGGAGTATTGTATTTCCTGGGCTCTAGCAGTCTTATATTTTAGTCTATTTTCCATCTGTGAAAACTCTTTATCTGACAATTTTTATTGATCATTCTTCCTTATGACTAATGTCATATAGACATGTAAAATTTCCAAGAACTCTTTTGTGTTTCCTCATTGTCCATATTTAATATCATTAATCAGCCAATAATATCAAAATGTCAGCAATTAAGCCCTTGTGTCCTCCTTGCAGTATCTACTAAAATCTTTCTGAAAATATGCATAATAGTCTTAGGGGAAGATTTCTTCTGCTTGCACAATCTCAATTTCCTCCAGGTTGTTTTGTTTTCCTGTTTGTGTTAGTTTCTGTCTTACATGTCAGTGGCCTTCTCCCCAAATCTGTTAAACTTTATTACTACTATTACTTTAATATTTTTAAACACGAGGATCAAATTTGAAGCTCTGATCACGGGGGTGGAGCATGTCAGTTCTGAGAGCCCCTCTGTCTGGATCTCAGATGCCCCAGTCAAGACTCCAGCCCGTATGTGAAGGCCTGACTTTAACGCTGTCTTGTCTTTAACCTTGTCTTTAACACTGGGGCCTAAACTCTCTCTCTGGGAGTCCAAAATGAATTGAGGACCCACAGAAAAAGCACGAAGTTGGACTGGGCAATCTGAAGCTTTTAGGAGTCTTACAAACTCAATGCAAAATGCCCTATACAGAGTAAACAGTTGCTAAGCACCACCTCTCCCTCATAATAATAGGCTACTTTCTTAGCAAAGAGAGGCATGAATGATACGGTGTGCGCCTTTTGCGGGTGTTATTATTGTGTCCTTGGACGGATACTTGGGGCTGTTTTGCTCCACATTCCCCAGTGCCAGAGCCTTTCAGTTGGTTCCTACCCTCTTGTCCTTACGTGCATTCATCCTTATGGGCCACGGAGCATGCATCTGTTGCATAATAAAGGACTGAATACCATTCAAACTAGCAAATGAGCAAATGCATCCTCAGCTCTAACAGCAAATGCGGAAAGTACTTAGCATCTCACCAGATCCCTGAGCAGTGAGTCACACTGTCTGCAGGACAAGAATGAGAAGCTGAAGCTGTTGATTATAAACTTAACTCTGACCTGAACTTCTCACGCCCTCACTCTAAGTCATTTATAATTTGATGGCCGTGTTTTAATTACCTATGAAGTTATGCTAATACTCTGTGTCCTGTCCACGCCTCGGAGGTGCGCAATGAGGAGTAATTAGATGCAAACAAAGTTGCCGAATGGGCAGTGGAAATGGGAGTTCCAATTATTTTTTAACAACCTGTTTACCGATTCTCTGGTGTTTAGTATTTTTCGGGCTTATGAGGTTGCTCATTGATGGCTTCAGGCAAGAAACCACAGAAAATTGATGGAGAGGATCCAGGATGCCCTGGTACAGGGGCCATATTCTCTCACTCCAAAGGATGATTACAACCTCGGAGTTTTACAGAGTTTTTAAACACAGGTGCAGGGCTTTCTGCTTGTTTGAGCGAGGAAAGTATCCTATTTGGTTAAAAAAAATGTGGTTTTCATTTGAGTGAGAGTTCTTGGCTTGACACAGCCATGAGTCTCACTCAGAAAAGCACAGAAAATAACTATTAAGTTCCAGCATAGCCCACTTAGTGTTGGAGAAAAGGTGTTAGTCATGTGAATGCTTTGTCTATCAGCTTAGACAGGAGTGGGTTTTACGCTTAAAGAATGCAAATTCTTTTGAACACTCTAAGCAAGAAAAAGAGTAGCATTTTTCCGAGAATAATGATTATTTAATGTAGAAGAGTGGTGTAAACATACATTATTATTCCTAGCGATAATACATATACTATTTGAAACGTTCATTTAGTTCCCTTCGAAGGCATTTAAAATACCTTTACATAGCTCACTGTATTTGTATTTGCTGCCCTAGTAAATTTGCCTGGTTATGTAGAGGTATTATTATTTCTATTTTACAGATGGCAAAATGGAGGGATTGAGTAAGCTTTTTGATCTTATACTATACATCAGGAGTTGTGGCACAGGGAGAAAATATAACCCAAGCAACTCGATTCACAAATGAATGTTCATGTGAATAAATAAAACACATAGAACTAATGTTTTCTTTTGGCAGCATCAATAGAGTATTTTTCCCTCTGTTAATAGTGAAATGTGTTAGTAGGCAAATTTTGGCTCTTAAGAAACAAACCACCCAGTTTTTAGATAATAGAGGCTCTTTCTTTTACTTTGGATGTTCTTGCCCTATCACGTGTAACTCCGGGGTATTTGGCAAAGTCCTAGCATGCCCATTGGATGGTAGAGTGCACCCGGGATGCATAGTGTGTTGGCAAATCCTCATTACGCTTATTTCTGATTTCTGGCAGGGGAGGCGTTCTGCACTGCTAGTGAGCTTGGAGTCAGAAATTAACTACATAACCCTGGTTCCAGACCTTTCCTCCAATGCTGGCTCTTCTATGTTTCACTGTCAATCAAGAAGAAAACCATGACACAGTTCATTTCCTAGCACTCTATGTCTTAGAGTAAATGCATCTCTTAATCCTGCTTTGGAGCTCCTCCTCTCTCCACATACACGCTTTCTCCTTTAGTCAATAATTCGTTTTATTGGTTACAGTGAGACTACACTATTTCAGGCTTTTCCACAGCCGAGCACAGCTGCTCATGTTGGCTATTGATTCCATATGTTAGCTCAAAATTGTATAATAGTCTCTTCTAATAGTTGCCTTTGGCTTTTCCTCTCCCCACTCGGAAAGGCACCCTCTGCCCCTGGCCCGGCAGGCCAATAACTAGAAATGGATCCTAATTACATCAACCATTCGTCACCAAAAAGTCCAAATAGTTGTCACATGTTCGAACAGCTAACCATGGTTTTGGTTTATGCGGCTTCTTGCTGCTCTATGGAAAACACTTTAAGAGACCAACACTGAATTTGTTGGTACAAAGAAAATATTGCCTTTTTGGGAACATTTCATAACCTCTAACTCCAAGGAAATTTCCTGGTTAAATTATTGTGTGACAATTTAAGCTTATCTTCTCTCCAAGTTATGCCCCAATCCCCTGATTGTTTTCTCTTTTTCAATCTCATTCATTCATTTATAACTATGAGCTGCATATTTATGTTGTACATGAAGCACAAAGTTTTTCCCAGGGAAGACAACTTGGATAGCACCTTGTAAACTTCATCTCTGAAAGCTTTATGGAAGCTACAAGTTGCTTCATGTAGCTGAAAAGCTCACAGCATCCAGAGTTGGTGCTCTGCGTCAGAGTCTCTGGATGTCTGAGTGATCCAGAAGTTTATAATCTGGGTTACACAGAACCTTAACAATGTCTCCTTCTAGTGCTTTAGTAGCTTCTGTGTAATACTGGGAAACAAAGCCAACAGTTACTCTCTTTTATTTTTGAACCACGGTGGCCAAAAGAAGAAGGTACACAACCTGAGCAGGGTGAGGAGGATCTGTTCATCAGACATGGGAAAGAAAGTTCTCATCTCCCACCACAGCCTTTTAAAATAGATCTCAATTACCAAAGCATACACAAGCTTTCTAGACAGATTCCTGCACCCAAATCAACCAGCTGGAAGGGATGGGGCATCAGCTGAATAGTTTTGCGTGCAAACTTGGGAACCAGGCAGGAGGTTAGCAAGGTTTAAGTCTCAAAGCCCCAAATCTCTGAGCTACTTTTCTCTTCCATCTACCTCTCCCTTCAGCACCTGCATCCAAGTCTTATGGATCTTTCCTTTGCTGTACTAACTGCCACTTCTCATATGTAGATTTGTTTTATCTCATTTCTAGATTACTGAAACATTGTCTACACACTCTCTGTTTCAAGTCTCATTCCTTTTGGTTAATCTCTGTAGTGAGTGGTCAGATTAATCTTCCTAAAAATATTCCATTGATTACATCACTATAGTGCCAGAAAAAACCTTCAAGCGTTTCCACTGGTGGTCACAGAGGGTAAAGCAGTTTGTGTGTGTCCACACACGCATGTGTATGTGTGTGTGTGTGTGTGTGTGTGTGAGAGAGAGAGAGAGAGAGAGAGAGAGAGAGAGAGAGAGATAGGTAGAGAGGGAGAGAGAGAGAGTTGGAGGTAGGTGGAGGGTTAAACAAATTTCCCTGAAGAGCCTGTGCAAAGTGTAAAATGTCTTTAGGTCTCAACTTTTATCTGATTCATGCTAAATAGCATAATGTTTAAATTCCCAAGTCTTTAGGCAAAATGGAGGCTCCCAAAAATAGAGTCGTGTTTATCCTATAGCTGTACAGACTGTTCAGACTTAGACCTTGAAAGCAAAACTCTCTTATTTGACTCAAAGCTCTTTGCAAGTTGGCCAAGGCAGTCTCTGGTCCACCCAATTTTTCTATTAATACTTACAATCCCCCGACCATTCTATATAAACCTCCCCTCCAATCTCTTCTCATTTCATTCCTTCTGCCCAAAAGGTTTGCTACTACTATCCATTTAAAAATAAAAACTATCCTAGTTGCCGAATAAGATATTTTCTGACCTTTGGTGTTTGTTTTTTTAAGAATATCGACCACACCGAACCCAACACTCTTAAGTGGACCAGAGTCCAGGAGTTCTTGAGATGTTGCACAAATTCTCAGCCTTGTGAGTGCACCTAAATTCTCAAAGATGAATGGGGATTCAGTAATAAAAATATGCATTGGTCCCATTTTGTTCCCATGAACAAGACGTTGCTCTCTCTTGTGCTGCCACAGCTCATTTCTAAACGTCTAGTGTTCTTTGTTTCCCTCATTGAGCATGAAGTGACCAGCTCAACGTTTGGCATATCATAGGTGTTTAATAAATACATCACCAAAACCAATAAAGAATAATTGTAGTGATCATTGTAGGGCTGCATTTTAAGAGCTATGGAATGTTTCAAAATTAGGATATGCCCAAGATCCACCTGTTTTGGGAGCTGTGAAATTAGAAATTCTGTTTATGAGGAAATTTGATGATTCAGGGAAAAGAAAGGTTGGTGTTGACGGGGCCAACATACGTATGTGAGGTAGCTAGCTGCATGCATGACAAATGTGTCAGGTTTCTGAAAGCAGAAAATAACCAAAGAGTTCTTGCAAGGTTTTTAGGAAAATAAACCATTGGGATCCATTTTCCTAAATATATGTTTAGTTAAAAAAATACTATCAATAATCCTGGCCTTCCTAATCGTTTATACTCACTTCCAAAATATAATTTGCTTTGATTTTATACAAGTTTTTCCATAAGTAAAATAATTAAGAATCCTGCCTTTTCAATTGCAAAAAAATTTTGAATTAAGTATTTTATGAGACCATGTGGGTACAGTTTGAATCTGCTAAAGAAGGAAATTGAACATTAAGCATAGCACCTCACTCTTGCTCCACCGTACCTTCCAAGGGCTCGCATACGGAGAGTATGTGTGATCAAGTGCCAGCTTTTCTCGCCGCCGCTTTGCATAGCCAGCTTACACTTAGGGCTCCTATTAACTTGAAAGAGAGCTCCAGGTGCACTCAAGTTCTGCTGAAGAAATGGAAATTTGGAAGCTCTATTATTAGCTGAGGCCATTTTCAACTCACGTGAGTAAGACATGGAGAAAAGTCAGAATTTATTTTTTCTTCTATTTTATAACTTCTGTTTCTAGGACTTATGTAAAACTGAATATACACAGAAATGCATAGACATAGGTGCATGGACGATTTCTTTTTGTGTGACAGAACAATATGACCTCTCATTTCTTCACCCACACAGACTTAGACAGGACTTTTAAAACAAATGTTAACATGGGTGTAAAATTTGAGCTATTGTGCTCCCAGGTGACAGGAATCCTTTGGCATTAAGGAGCAGAAAACCATGCTAACAAGTAAAATGGAAAATTTATTGGAGTTATATGGGGATAGCTCACAGAACTTGAGGACAGAAGGTATAATAGAACCAGATGAAGCTTTCTAAAGCTTGGCTAATTCTTCTTTGTCTATTTGGGGACTTGTTTTCTCTGTTATGTTCATACACAACATTAATGTTGCTGCATGGCACCAGTCTTACTAGGCTTCTTAATTCAAGGGAGCACAAGGACCCCCTACAATTTCTTTGTCTCCAATCCAGACTTCTGTCTCTGGAAGATACAACTTGATTGGTCTAGTTCAAGGTTCAAGTGGAGTAGTCAACCCTCATCAAAGGAGGAAAAGGGCCATGGGGTACAAATATGGCTGCAGGAGCTTTTTTCTTTCTTTCATTTTTCCTTTAAACCTTGCGTATGCTTTTTCCACAAGGCAACCACTGCCGTCAAGACATTTGGTCGTTGCCTAATAATCAGGGATGCTGCAAGCATGACCTGAGGTCCATGGAGGTACTCAGAAGGCATCTCTTCCTCCTCCCTCAGGCCTTTCCTTTTCCGTTCTCTTTTATATCTTCCAGTATCCCTGTGTGCTATTGTCTTCTCATTTCCAGACTGTTATTCTAATTTCTTTTCTCAATCCCCCTACCTTGCATTTCTCTTCTCCTTGTCCAGGGAAACAGTGTTGGACTAGATCTTGCATCAGAGTTTGTATTAGAACCACCTGAATGATCTGTTAAAACACTGCTTTCTGAGTTTCACCCCCAGACTTTCCAATGAGGTAGGTCTAGAGTAACATCTGAGAATTCCCATTTCTAACAAATGCCCAGGTGTTGTGGACTGAATTGTATCTTCATTCCTATCCCTCCCTCAACTTATATGCTTAAGCTCTGACCCCTAATGTGACCATATTTGGAGACAGGGCCTTTAAAAAGATGATTAAGATTAAATGAGATCATGAGGGTGGGGCCATACTCCAATATGCCTGTGTCCTTATAAGAAGAGGAGGTGAGGGCATAAACACACACAGAGGGAGGACGACATGAGTTCACACGGAGAAGACAGCATCTGCAAGCCAAGAAGAGAGGCCTCAGGAGGAACCAACCCTGCTGGCACCTTGATCTTGGATTTTTTAGCTTTCAGAACAGTGAGAAATAGATTTCTGTTATTTAAGCCTCCCAGTTGGTGGTATTTTGTTATGGCAACCCCAGCAGAATAATATACCAGGTGATATTGAGGCTACAGGTCTGAGAACAGCACTTTTAGAATCGTTGGATTAGAGGGTGCAAAGGAGTTACTACAATTTAATCTCACCATCAAACCATCAAGGTTTATCTGCATTTCTGCCCTAATTTTTAGGTTCATCATCAACAACTTTGAGTTGAGAAACTACTATATTAAAGTCAATAAATCTACCAGCAGGAATAAGACATGCTTCTGGCCATCAAATGATCTAGCTAGAGAAGTGGAGCAGTGGATGTCTTTAGATGATAGTGCTATTTCTTTCATTGTCTTGGGCATCATGCTTCTGCTAAATCAGCTTTTTTTTCATCTTGCTTACAAGCAAAAATGATAACTACCATATTAATATTTACAGAGAATTTTCATGAGGATTCACATACGTGCTACATATGTAAATTTTAAGGTGCTATAAAATATTAGCTATTAGAATTGCTTTTAATGGGCTTGGAGCATCTGGTTCTTAGTGTGTGGACCCCATGACTCTTCCCCCTCATGGACTCATGGACAGTCTATCTTCCAGCCTGCCCGGCTGTTCTACCTGAAGGACATTTCTAACAACCTGTTAGCATTTTCCAGAGTTGTTGAAGCCCTGAACTCTTAATATATCTATCCATCCATCCATCTTTCTAGTCCTCCGAAGCCTTGATCTTCCTTGAGTTGCCAAATTTCTCTGCCATATGCTTATCTCAAATCTTGCTTAGACTATTTCTCCATTTTCTTCTTTGTGCCCTGTCCACATGGCAGCAGGGACAATCTTTTTATAACACAAGTGAGATCATAGTTCTTCCCTCCTCAATCTCTGTCAATAGCTTTCCATTGCTCGTAAGGCTACACGGTACTGCATAATTTGTGTCTGGCCTATTTCTCCAAACTCACTCTATGCCACCCTTCTCTCACTGCTCACAATCCACATGAACTTCCCTTCTATTGCTGAAATCCAAGCAGCCCTTTTCCTAACTCAATAGTTCCCTTGCCTGGAAAATTCTTTCTCTGGCTTTGGCTGTAGCTGACTCATTCTCTACCTTTGGGACTCAGTTCAGCTGTCACCTCCTCAGACGTTCCTCTATCATATCACTGTGTTCATTTCCTTTATGGCCTCATATAATCTGTTTTTATTTGTTTTCTCTGTTTACTTATTTACTTTCCAGCTCCCCTGCTAGACTACGAGCTCCCATGTGAGCAGCTATCCATTTAGTGAGCTCTGTCACTGGCACCTGGCAGCCACTCTCTCTGTGCGTGCGGCATAAATGAAAAGATGGGCATTGCTCTCAGAAAGTGACATCTAGATAGCCATTAGATGATCTCCTTAGTTCTCTTCTGTTTTTTCTCTTCTTTAGAAAAGCCGTCCCAGTATGGTAGGATTCATATTTTTTTGATATTGCTTTTATTGTATTACTTTTTGTATAAAGACCTTCCTGAACTTGCTTTCTCTCTTAATTAACGTATTAAGTCTAACTTCCCACAAATTTTTGGTGTGTGAAGGTGAGGGTTAAGTACTGACTTTGAGGTTAATAACTCTTTGACCTTGGGCCACAATATAACCTCTGTAAGCCTTAGTTTCTTTCTTCACAAAGGGTGGAGACTCATGGGATATAGTGAGGTTTGAAGGAGGGTGACAGAAATAAAGTCCTTAGCACGTTCCTGCCAAGCATAGGAAAGGGCTCCGTGGATATTAGCTGCCTACCCAGCATCATATCTGCTCAGAATTGACCTTCCTCACCCTGTTCCGCTGTCAGGTTCCCCTGTTTCCCTGACGCTCATCACACACATCCCTGCCTCTGCGTTAAATCATGTTCTTCCTCCCAGAGCAGCAATTGCCTTCTTGCTCTGTGCGTTTCTAAATTTGACCCATCCCTGAACACCCGGCTTAAAATTCGATCTCTAATCAGAAGCTTAGCCTGAGTCCACAGTGGTCACTCCCTAAATGAAGACCAGCAGCCACTTTGGACCAGGAGAAGAGCGGAAGGAGCTTTAAGCCAGTGATTTTTTCGCTTTGCACCAGGCTCAAAATGGGAGAAGGCACTTCTAGTTATGTTATCTTGTGTTGTTGCCTCAGTGAATCTCCCCAACAACCCTATCTCCTGGATGCTATTCTCTCCAGTGTCTAGATGAGAAAACTGGCTTGGGAGATGAAGTAATGAGCTCCACCAGGTTTTCTAATGCAGATTTCTCTGATAAATATAAGGCAGTTCATCAGCTACTTATAAAGTTAAGATGATTGAAAACAAACAAACAAAAATCTAGTCTAGTGGAAAGCCAAAAATGTCGTGACCAAATGTCCCAAACAGAACAGTCTAGAGACAGGTTAGCTCATCAGACAAGATACACACACACAGACACACACACACACACAAATGAGCATCTTGATTGTAGATGAAGCTAATAAAAAATGAGGATGCAAGCATAAGGGTCTAAAGTTAGATTTCTAAGCCAAAGTCAGGATAAAAACATGCCAGAATTATGAAGACGCACTAGGATCAAGCTCCCTTGCTGTCACAGGGTAGGGGCAGAGAGGAGAGCGCCTTAGATCACTCATGTCCTGAGTCAACATCCTTGCTGCATACAGTGTTCACATCACTCGACTACATTCTCAGTTAGAGTCTTTACAGTTTAGAGCTGGGTGGGAAAGTAATACCATTATTTAACAGTAAAGCCCACCCCATCCTTTTATAAAGTTGAAAAGCTGATACACAGGGGTTTCCCCAAATTCCACTGAGCTATGTCATAGCAAAGCAGAGGATAGTTTTTTGACTCCTAGTCCAATGTGCTTTCTTCTCAAGGCTGATTCCCGACATTGGCCCCCAGAACACATGGGTGGGAGAGATAAGGATAGAGAAGGGACCAAACAGGAAGAGTAGGGAGAGCAACAAGAGGAACACAGAAGCCCAGGAGTCGGAGGAGCGGGAGGTGGAGAGGTACGTTGGGGCCAAGATGAAGTGCAGCAATGGAACAGGCAGCAGGTGCTGAGCCTAAAATGACTTTTAAAAAAAATAGGCCTTGAATTATATCAGTAGATCTCATCCCTAGATGTACATTAGAGTCATCTGGGAAAATTATATAAAAATGCCATTTTTAGAGCCAATAGTAGACAGACTGATTGACTTAGTCTGCGTTGGCATCCAGTTGTTATACTTTTAAAGTTCCCAAGGTGATTCTAATAGAAGTCAGGGGCACTCTAGCCAGGCATGGTGGCGTGTGCCTGTCGTCCCAGCTACTCTGGAGGCTGAGGCAGGATGATCACTTGAGCCCAGAAGTTGGAGGGTGCTGTGAGCTATGACTGCACCTGTGCATAGCCACCGTTCTCCAGCCTGGGTGAGAGAGTGAAACTCCATCTCTAAGAAACAAAAATATAAAAAAGAAAATCAGTGTCAGTGGAGACCTTTAGGTTATAAAGCACACTAATTACTAGACCAGTGGTTCCCAAAGATTGGTCCTGAGACCAAGAGCATTAGTATCACCTGGGAATTTGTTACAAATACAAAGTTTTGCTTCAACTCCAGGCCTACTGAATCCAGGGTGGGGCCCAGGAGCTGTGTTAACAAGGCCTACAGGTGATTTGTATCACATGAAAATTTGGACACGAGTGCTGGTGGCCTTGGTGTTAAGTTGTTACTGTATTATTGCATTTTATATCCAATGAAGTTTAGTGTAATTTTCTTCTTCCAACTCTAAAACTTTATAAAATTCTTGATTGAAAATTTTTGATAAGACAGAATCTGAAGTGATAACACATAAAAAACTTTCCTAAGCTTCATTTAACTTACTATTGACATCATTAGAATAGAATGATTAGCCATTGGATAATAGAATATCAAATATCAGAGAATAACCGATGGTATGTGCAATTAAAAGTAAATTATTTTATCTGTAGAATGCCTCTCTAAAATCTTTAATTTCCTGATATCTGTAGATATGTGTGGCTTTTTCTCTCCCCATTTTACAAGGAGGTTTTAAGGCACCCATGGCTGTTCCTATATTTGAGATCTGCATACTGTTACTTAAGCCCTATACCTTGTGGGCTCTTGGTACATATTAACTTGATTAGATGTCTTTCATCTGTCTGGGTATCTCTAGAAAACCACCAGTGAACCTTCGGTTACTCCAGCCTAAAGGGATCTAGTGTTATAGAATAACACATCTCCTGGAAAGAATTTCGCAAACTATGGTGGTCATCAGATCACTTTTAGGGATCATTTAAGTATTAATTTTGATCACCTCAAGGTGTTTTTATTTTCCAGCTCTTAAGAAAAGTTTTTAAGAAATGTAAATAAATAATATTTGGGAAATTTTAATGTAAATCTCAGTCCCTTTGAAGTGAGTTGAGTACATATTAGTTGTCATTTTAGTTCAACATCTCTTGACAGTGTTTTTTTTATAGGTAATCAACCAATGGCTTTCTTAGTATACATAGACAAAGCAGAATAGTGCTTCCCCCAGATAGTAATGTTTGATGTTTCTGTCTTCTGGTTGCCTGAATCAAACACATCTGAAGTAAGTAACTGGTGTAATAGATATTATATTCTTAAAAAGTTGTTTCTTATCTTAGTTTCTTTACCAAACATGCACACACAGAAACACACACACATACAAACACACACCACACAATATTCATTAATGACCTCCAATGGTGAACTTCTTTTATTTATTTTTAATTTATATTTAAATTTCAGAATATTATGGGGGTACAAACACCTTGATTACATATATTGCCTTTGCACTACTCAAGTCGGAGCTACAAGCATGCCCATCCCCCAGAGCACCCACTAGGTGAGAATTTACCCCTCCCCTTCACCCCACTCCCACTTGCCCGACATCCGATGAATGTTACTTCTGTATGTGCACATAAGTGTTGATCAATTAGTACAAATTTAGTGGTGAGTACATGTGGTGCTTGTTTTTCCATTCTTGTGATACTTCACTTAGTAGAATGGGCTCCAGCTCCAACCAGGATAATACAAGAGGTGCTAGATCATCATTGCTTTTTATGGCTGAATAGTACTCTATGGTATACATATAACACATTTCATTAATCCACTCATGTATTGATGGGCACTTGGGTTGTTTCCACATCTTTGCAATTGTGAAGTGTGCTGCTATAAACATTCGAGTACAGATGTCTTTATTATATAATATCTTTTCTTCCTGCGGGTAAATACTCAGTAATGGGATTGCTGGATCAAATGGTAGTTCTACTTTTAGTTCTTTGGGGTATCTCCATATTACTTTCCACACAGGTTGTATTAGTTTGCAGTCCTACCAGCAGTGTATGAGTGTTTCTATTTTTCTGCATCCATGTCAACATTTGTTGTTTTGGGACTTTTTGATAAAAGCCATTCTCACTGGAGTTGAGTGATATCTTATTGTGGTTTACATTTGCATTTCCCTGATGATTAGAGATGTTGAGCAATTTTCATGTTTGTTGGTCATTAGTCTGTTTTCTTTTGAAAAGTTTCTGTTCATGTCCTTTGCTCACTTTTTAATGGGGTTGTTTGTTTTTTTCTTGTTGATTTTCCTAAGTTCTATATAGATTCTATTATCATTATCAGCCATTTATCAGATGTGAAACATGCACATATTTTCTCCCATTCTGTAGGTTGTCTCTTCACTCTAATAAGAGTCTCCTTGGCTGTGCAGAAGCTCCTTAATTTGATCAGGTCCCATTTATTTATTTTTGTTGTTGCTGTGATTTCTTTTGGGGTCTTCTTCATAAATTCTTTGCCTAGGACGATGTCTATAATAGTTTTTCCAATATTGTCTTCTAGAATTCTTGTGGTTTCATGTCTTAGGTTTAAGTGTATTATCCACTGTGAGTTGCTTTTTGTGAGAGGTGAGAGGTGTGGATCCTGTTTCAATCTTCAACATGTGGCTATCCAATATTCCCTGCACCATTTATTGAATAGGGATTTTTTTTTCCAGTGTATGTTTTTGTCTGCTTTGTCAAATAATAGATGACAATGTGAAGAGCATTTTATATCTTTGTTCTCGGTCCTATTCCATTGGTCTATGTCTTTTTTCTTGTACCAGTACCATGCTGTTTTGTTTACTGTAGCCTTGTAGTATAGCCTGAAGTCTGGTAGATTGATGCCTCCCTCCCAATTTGTTCTTTTTGCTTAAGATTGCTTTGACTATATGAGATCTTCTCTGGTTCCATACAAAGTGTAGGATCATTTTTTCTAGATCTGTAAAAAATGATGTTGGTCTTCTAATAGGGATTGAATTGAATCTGTAGATCAGTTTAGATAGTATAGACATTTTAATAAGATTGATTCTGCAGATCCATGAGCATGGCACAATTTTCCACCTATTTACATCCTCCACAATTTCTTTTCTCAGTGTTTCATAGTTCTCCCTACGTTGAGAAGGATGGAATCCTTTTCCAACTCATTCTACAAAGGCAATATCACCTTGATACCAAAGCCAGAAAAGGACACAACATGAAAAGAAAACTGCAGACCAATTCCCTTATGAATATGGACGCAAAAATTCTTAGTAAAATCTTAGCAAACCTAATTCAACTTCACATGAAAAAAATAATTCATCATGGCCAGGTGGGCTTCATCCCAGAGATGCAAGGATGGTTCAACATATGCAAATCTATAAATGTAATTCACTGTATAAACAAAAGCAAGAACAGAGACCGTATGATCCTCTCAGCAGACACAGAAAAGACATTTGACAGAAGTCAGCACCATTTTGTGACAAGAACTCTTAACAAAATAGGCATAGATGGGTCTTAACTCAAAATTATTAAAGCCATATACAACAAACCCACAGCCAACATCATCCTGAATGGGGAAAAATTGAAAGCGTTCCTGCTTAGAATTAGAGCCAGACAAGTTGACCACTATCTCTACTTCTATTCAACATAGTGCTGCAAAGTCCTTGCCAGAGAAATCATACAAGAGAAGGGAATCAAGGGTATCCAAATGGGGGCAGAGAAGATCAAACTGTCGTTCTTTGCTGATGATATGATATTATATCTAGAAAACCCAAAGGATTCAACCAAAAGACTCCTGGAATTGATAAATGAATTCAGCAAATTCTCAGAATCCAATGGTGAACTTCTTTTAAGACAGTTTTATCTCTGTATTCTACTCCCTCTTCACCTACTACAATACTTGGTTTTATTTTCCTTTAGTGTATACATAAAATTTTGTCTTAATTTGACTTTCCTCTGTGTTAAGAGTGGCAATTCTCCTAAATTCTTAACGTGGAATATTTACATTTTATCAATGTAAAGATAGTCTTCAAGGATTAAAACATACTAAATAATATAATGTTCTTAGTAAACAAAAAATTTTGATTTTTTTAGATGAAAGAAAAATATTTCATGGAATGCTAATATAGTGTGGGATAAATTTGGTCTTCAAATATTAACATTAAAATTAATAAAATACAATCACAAAATTAGCCCTGGAAATTGAGCCAAATCGTATGTCCAGTCTGCTGGGTAGGGGGCAACTCTATATCTAAGATGAATAGACTGGAGAGGTTCTAATAAATTCAGAGCCAGAGAAACAATTCCTTGGACTTTTCTTCCTCATAGATGTTTCTATTCACATTCATTATGTTATTGCACTGGGCAAGTTGGCCTTTCGAATAAAAGTGAAATAGTGTACGTAACAATACATAGAATTCTACTGGACATATGTTGGTTACTTGATACATGTTTTTTGAATTTGATTCTGATAAATATAAGTCTTGCCTTTGAAAAATTAAACTACCAGGGAAAGAAAAGGGCCAGCAAATTATCCCCAGGTGAGCCCATCTTTTCGTTATTCATTTATTCAAGAAAATCTGTATTATTCAGACATTGAGCAACAAAAGCAACAACAACAGAAACCCCAAAATCTATATTAAACAGCTTCTAGGTGGCAGGGTCTGTGCTATGTGCTCAGTTTCTACCCTTAACTAAAGACAGGTGTGCAAAGCTATAGTTGTACTCTAATTCCTCTTGAGGCCACACCGGAGCTCTCATTCCAGTGGAAGACCTTTAATAGCCAATCTCTAATAAGTGCAAGGGAGCCACAGCTTAGAAAAACATGGGAAAGGATAATGGCATTTTCTACTTTTTTGCACCAACAAGGGAGAATGATCACGTAGTTGACCTTGTTGGAGAAAACATTCTTTCAACTTCTATGTTTCTGTGGATTACAAAATATGAAAATAAATTTCTTCCATTCTAGAATCTTCTCTCCTTTGAATTGTGTCTTTGCTTCTTTCATCCAGTGATGGAGTTTATTGCCTCACCTCTTGAATCTGGGCTGGCCTCGTGATGGCTGTGGCAGTTTGAATATGGCAGAAATGGCATGGTATAACTTCCAAGTCTAGACCTTAGATTTAGAAAGAAATTAGCCTTGTAGCTTTCACCTCTTTAATCTCTTAGAATGCTATTCTGAGTCCACTATGTAAAGAATCCAGCCCAGTCTACTGGACAATGAGAGGCCATGTGGATAGAGAACGACATGCCACAACTAAAGGCCAGCACCAACTGCCAAGGACATGAGTAAGGCACCTCAAACTTCCCTGCACAACTGATTCTCAAGCTTCTGTAGGTATCCACATGAGTGAGCCCAGGCAAAAGCAGCAGAAGATCTGCCCAGCAAACCCACAGAATGTTGAGAAAAAATAAATGGTTACTGTTGTAAGCCACTAAGATTCAGGGGTTTGTTACAAAGCAGTAGTTAACTGCTACTAATATCTTCACACTTACTTAAAGCTGTCACTCTGAAACCAGTCTGGTCTGGCATAAAAATCCACACCTTTAGGACCATAGCTGGAAATTACCAGTTTGGTAAGAAAAATGGCCAAGACTCAAAGCTGGATGGTGTGTGCATGTGTGTGTGTGTGTGTGTGCACATGTGCATCACACACATGCACATAGACATACATGTGGCAGTGGGTGACTGTGCTGAAATTTACAGAATGTGAGACATGGTGGGTTTAGAAAGCCCAGATGAATTTTTGTGGGGTGACAATTGTTGTCATCTACTCTTCCTCCCTGTGGTTGTTCCAGGGTTGAAAGTAACAAATAATATCCATATCAAGTTTAATAGTCTTTGATGGGGGTGTCCAACATGCCAATCAATTTTCACACTTGTCAAGGGTCTAGGCCCATTTATTAAGTGAAGTACAGCAGGGTAGATAACAACTTGTAAAACATGTATTAGGGCAGCATTCACTTTTTGTAAAAGGTGAAGTCCATTTACACTCCTCATTTAGCTGAATGAGAAGGAATCATTTGCTTAATAGATAATTTTAACTTGCTTTCCAATAAGTGGATTAAGTAACTGAAGAACTTCAGGACATGACAGAGTATTTGTTGAAGCACTAGGAAAAGAAACAAGAGCCAGGTCTGTCAGCAACCTAAGATGGAAAATTCCTATTAGTTAACCTATCAATAAGGCTTCATTATTAAGCAACATTCTGATGGCTTGGCTTCCGTGCTGACATGTTGCAGGCATTTGCAATGTTACACCAAGGTTGCAGGCTACCCTGATAGGCCTCATGCTGTTAGTCCACTTTGTTAAATAGAAGTTGATTTTATATTTAGCTGTGCATGGAGTGTACAGATGAAACAAATCACTTCTATAGGCTCAACAAGATGAATAGTTGCTGTTGAAACCTAGCAAGGAGCTGGATGCAAGATTAATATGCAGTCCCAAGTTCCACTTCCCACAATTTTTATTGATTGCGTGAAAAAGTACTAAAATTCATGATTTTTTAGATGAGTTAGATTGAAACTCTTGCATAGCCAGAGTAGATGTAATTTCTCTGAAATGTACCATTTGTCTACAAATACAGCTTTTCATTTGGGACCACGTGCAATGAATTCCATGATGAGTGCAAAGCCTTCCTGATGGCACCCTTTGCCACAAATATACCCTGCTTCCCAGGCTAGTTTCTTTGCTCTCTTTGGTCTTTGCCAAATTGCCTCTTTGGGAGAATTTAATAAATGTCCCCTCCTGCTGTGGTCCAAATACCAGGACTTATTTGGTGTTTGTTTTTCCATTCCCACAAACCACAAAAGATTGAATGTTGTTGTATCTTAGCATCAAGATTTTTCTACTAACATCTGAATGGCATTCCAACTAATTTGACACAGCATTCCACTGTCTTTCAGTAGGTTTCAGGAAGAGAGAAAGGCTATTAAAGCCTGCTTTTAATTATTTTACTTTTATGGTTTGGAACCTAGATTTTGGTAAAATGAAAGGAGAAGATTGGATCAAGTTTGGTTCAGGGCACATATTCCAGTTCTATTACTATTTGATAATTTTAGGAAACAAAATGTATATATACACCCACACATTTTAAACAGTACAGTTAGGTGGCTTTTCTTTCTATTGAAGTCCATTGTTTTAGTAAATTCTCGAATTAAGTTATAATACTGAAATATTAATTTGGAGAGGTTCATGGCTAAGTTCTAGTCTAGAACCTGTGTTCTTTTCCATGAGTCGATCACAATGGCAAAACATAATCAAGGAGGATATTGGGGGACTAATCTTCCTTTCTCATACATTTTAATAATTATGACATTTGATTCATATTTATTGAAGCTTTGCTGCATCCATAAAGGCTCAGTATTAATATATATGGAGCTTCTCGATCTTTAGGTGAATCAAATCTTGCAACAAATTTGGAATACGATTCCCCTAAAATGCCTATTTTTATGTAGCAGTAGCGAGAAACTTCGAGCCCAAATCATCCCTTTGGCTTAAGGTGCAGCTCAAGTATGTAAGTTTCAAAGTGTAAACTTTGATTACGTAACAATTTTATCGTAAGACTTCACTTCCCCAAAACATTGAGATACAGGGACTATCTACTGTACTCCCTGTGCTTTAAAGTACAGTTAACATTTTACTTCATATCTGATAGTATTTTTAAACCTTGTAATTATACAACACATTTGTATTTTCTCAAAGGATTAGATACCAATGCAAATTTCAAAGCAAGTGATCACGAGTCTGATAATGAGATAGTACACTTTGAAACAGGAGGAAAACAGAGTATTTTAAGATTCAGTGAACGATACTTTAGTATCATTTCTTCCCTATGCTATTGGAAGGCATTTAGTGCTTCCTAGAATGTGAATCAGAGAAGATCTAGATAGGAAGAGCCATTCTTACTCCACAGGAGAAATAGCAGCTTAAAGGGCTGACTACTCAGAGCAGGGTGGCACCGCCTCACCCCAAGTCCTGGCACGTCAGTATCAACGTGTGGCTCTTAGCTCCAAAGAGGACACGTGGCTGATCTGTGCTGGAGGCTGGTTTGATCTCCTGAATAAACAGAGAGATGATGGGGTGGCGCACATGGAATCTCCTCCGAAGACTCAGCATCATCCTCTGACCATGAATGTGTACGTACAGAACAGAGATGTTTCTGATACCATCTCTCATTCCAGCATCTGTTCTCCCGCAGTTGTCTGCTATTCATGTTACAACTTGAAGCATGTACCTTACATTTTAGCACTCTGATTTGTTTCTTTTCTTTTCTTTTTTTTTTTTTTGAGACAGAGTCTCACTCTGTTGCCCGGGCTAGACTGCCGTGGCATTGGCCTAGCTCTCAGCAACCTCAAAGTCTTGGGCTCAAGTGATCCTCCTGCCTCAGCCTCCCAAGTAGCTGGGACTACAGGTGCTAGCCACCACACCTGGCAAATTTTTTGTTTCTATTTTTAGTTGGCTGGCTAATATTTTCTATTTTTAGTAGAGACGGGGTCTTGCTCTTGCTCAGGCTGATCTCGAACTCCTGACCTCAAGTGATTCTCCCACCTGGGCCTCCCAGAGTGCTAGGATTACAGGCATGAGCACCGTGCCTGGCCTGCATCCTGATTTCTGAAAGTATAAAAGCCAATTATCTGACTCATTTGTATTACAAGTCTAAATATTAATATTTGCTTCGTTTTGTTGGGTTAATGGTCCTAAAGTTTCTTATGAGTGAATCTTATTATTTAAAAATAATAAGAAAAAGTATTTCTTGTGATAACTTCTGATGCTGGATATGTGAACATAATATAATACCCTCTTTTAAAAAAGATCTTACATGAGTACAAAATTGTAATCCAGCAAGATGTAGCTGAAAACACTGCTTCCTGTCTACCCTCTATACTGAATTCTACTTCAAAATTAAATTATATTTTGGGAGGATTTCCATTTTCCCACACGCAGATTTGAAAATAATTGGCTAGGGTAAAAACCATTTAAAACATTGTCTTATTTCCCATATTATCTCCAGTGTGTATTACTGCTCAGTTCTAAATTATTGTTCAAATGGGCCACCATTTTTATATGGCTGAAAGACGAATATGTTAGTTTGGGAATACATTTATGGAAATGAAAAGGAACTTGAATACACATGATAGGTGTACTTTTGTTGCAGATATAAAGCACAAATATAAAATGCACAAGTTACGTCTGCCCCAGGAGGATTCTAATTGTCCAAAAAATACATTTATGCACAAATATCACATTAAATGCTCTCTATTGGCTGTACCATGTTGATGTTCTTATTAACAACATGTTACTTTGTCATTCCACTAAACTAAGATTACAGCTTTTAGTTGCTTACATATTCATATGCTTATATTAATTGCATGGCGCAATAGATAAAACATAGTTTAGCCATATGTTAGCTATAGAGAACATGCCTGATTAATTCTGGACCTTTCATGACACTGGAAATTTAGGCATATAGAAAACATTCAATGGAAAAAACTCCTGAAATACATCTTATGCTATATCCCAAGAAAAGAGAATCTCCTACAAGTGAAATTGCTTTATATCCCTCTCCTTTCCATGTTGCTTCTTTCTGCAACATTGAAATTATGAAAACCATGACAGAAAATGAAAAATGGATGTGTCCACTTATAAACACAATGATGTTACCTTATAATTAACATGAGGGTGGCTGTTGGGCAACTCTGTCCTACTCTGTCTGACTCTGGGCTGAAGGACTGTGGTACTAAGAATGCTACTTTGCACCCAGTGTAGAATTCCCTAATAGCCAGAAACATACATGCGTGTGCACACACACACACACACACACACACACACACAGAGAATGAGGAGAGATCAAGCTTGAGCCCTCTGTTACATAAAATTTAGCAGCCGTTAAACAAATAATTGCTTTATTTTAGAAGCTTGTTCTAATTAAACATTAGTCACACACTCTCTCTTGACCTCTGCTTTCTGTGTTAAAAATCACCAACCTAAAAAGCTTACTTTATGCATTCCATAATTACGAAAAGTTCCCAGAAGAATGCAATGTTTTATTGTATGGCTGCATTTTGAAAAGGAAAGGAAAAAATGTATATATACACACAAATATATGTATGTGTATATGCACAAATTTATATATATATGTGAAAATACATGATTATATTTCACAAAATCCTTTGCAGCCATATTCCAAAAAGCGTGAGGGAAATGAGAGAACATGGGTGATGCTGGGGAAACGGAGCTGGAGAAGGGAAAACAATAGGTGCACATTTCTACCAGTTTCCTCAGGCACCCATAGCAGCTGCTTAATGATACATGGATCATTATATCCTGGAGTAGTTGCAGGGCACAAACAGACTTGATTACACTACAGACAATTGTTTCACAATAATTCTGGCCCATTTTTCATTAGCTGTCTCCCCTCACAGCAAAACAAGGGGTAATTTTTTTATGGAACACAACAAAACTAAACAAAACACCCTTATACCACAGTAAGGTTGTCCAGCAGTTAAAGATTTTTAATAATTCATCATGCGAAACATTTTAGGCTAAATGCTAAATTTCTCAACTATGACAACAAAAGATGGGTGAAAAATAAACCCACGGAGCTTAACTTGCTTTGATAACAACAATAGGGTAAATAAAAGAAATTGCGTGCTCATTTCTCACCATTGCACTGTACATTTTTTTATTACCTTGCTTTGTCTGGCAGGTTTTGTCTCTAGCAGGGGGAATACAAAGGGTTTGTTTTGAGCAAATCGATTAAGAAGCTGATTTCTTTTTAAAAGATGTGCAGAAAACTATCTCCTGGTTATCATCTATGTACTTTCACTTATCGGCTGTTTCACATCACATCAAAGCCCCCTTTCGAGTTTTTTTTCCAAGAATGATGGAGAATTTCAGTCAATATGCATGTCTTTCAAAGGGTAGCATTAGGTGCATTAGGATTCTGTCTTTCCTAGGGATGGTCGTGATGATAATAACAAAAGGTTTTAAGGAGCTATGTCTCAAGCCACTGTTTTAAGTGCTTGACGTGAGTTAGCTTGTATAATCATCACAGCCAGCCTACGAGGAGGGTACCATTATTATTCCCACATAATAGACTAAAGTCTGAGGATCCCAATCCATCTTGTGCATGGCTCCCTTGGAGGCCCTTCTCAGAACCATATTTTAAATGTATAAAATAAAATAAAAATACATAGGATTACAGAGGAAATCAATTATATTGAAATAGTTAAGAAAATATTTTAACATTATTATATAGTTGTATATATACTTCTTCATTAATATGTTGAATAAGAATGTCTGCAAGTAAATTCATAACACGTATAATTTCAAAACAGTAATAAGGATAAGTAATATTTTAAGGTAACTTTAGCAATTCTAATGGGATAGGCTCCCTGTGATGTCAACTGGTGACAAAGTCATGGTATTGCTAATACTGCTGTGACTTGTTGCCTACCTTCGGGCTTGATGGTAATCCTAACTTTCAGTTAAGGTTAGTGAAAATAAAAATGTATTGTTTTTTTTTCCATGCAAGTTTGTGGACTCCGGATACCCCGAGTTCATGCCCCACACTGTAATCTGAGTCTTCTTTTATGATACGAAGAGAAAACAAATTAAATGTGAGATTTATTGAAACGACATGGCCGAAAGTGTCAAGTAAACAAGTTTAGAGAATTCGGGACTTATTTTCATAAAAATGTAGCAACCATAAGCAGTTTCTACTATGGACGCTTTCAGATTTTAATCTAAAATGTGATTTTGCTGCCATACATTCTTATATGCTTCATGATTTAGCATTTTAAAAAATTATGATGATGGAAGAATAGGAAAGTTTGGATGTCAAAGGTCAAAGGGCCGCTGTCGATGGGAAAGGTTTCTATCTGGAACTTGGCTGCCCTTTCTTTAAGAGGTGTCGCTCGTCTGTTCTCTCCAAACTGCTAATTCAAGGTGCCCATTCTGACCGCTTGGGCTTCGGTCATGTGTCTGTTCACACTTTACAAGGGTCTCATCTCCGCAGGGCCTTCCTTAGCAATCTCATTCTTCCTTCATGCTCTGCTTTCTCCACATCATCCCTATTGTTTAGAGCATGTTTTGTGCCTGGTGATATCATCTTGTGCTGTTTGCCAAATGATTTCAAATTTTTTTGAAAGTATAGATCACATTGAATATTTCTTATGTCTATCTAGCATACAAGGTGTGTGGAGATTTCTTGCTGAATTTGATCTTGCCCTCTACAACCTTGATATACAGCATTAGGGTGTGTGTGTGTGTGTGTGTGTGCAAGTGGTATGTACAGTTAATCATTTTTTTGATTTATGGTTTAGTCCTGAAGCATGATGCCAGTCTAATCCCAAAATATTTAGTTAAAGGTACAAATGTGGTTTTTCTATGCAACTGGAAATGGTCATGTCCCAGGCCTAGTTACAAGGATGACACACCCACTCCTCGTGCTTGAGAGCACTGTCTACTGGGACGCTCGGCATGAAAACACACTGCTACAGCACACACTAGTGTCTGATAATGCAGAAAGCACAGAGAGATGCATTTGAAAGAGACAGGGCCATGAAGGATGTGTGTGTGTGTGTGTGTGTGTGTGTGTGTGTGTGTGTGTAAAATGTACAATTATATATATATAAATTTATGTATATAAAAGTTATTTACATAATTTTCTTAAATGAAATTGTATCTCCAAATGTAAAAAGAAAGGCTGAGCTGGAAAGTGGTAAATTTTGTGTGGTTGTGGAAAAAAATGCCCAGTGGATTGCAAGACAACTGGAACAGGCTGAAAGAGAGGCATCTATGGAGGTAGCCCCAGGCCACACTTCGAAGTGCCTTTGGGTCATGCAGAAGTGTTTGGACTTTCTTCTACAAAAAACAGGGGGTTGAAACCATCAGATTTGCTTTGTGGAAACACATCAGCAACTCTATATTCAAGCATTCAGAAAAGTGTGTCTCAGGCATATTTTCCCCAATGCTTCCCCAACGTTTCAAGTCTGATTTGTTCTTCTTTTCTTTGCCTGACACCGTCCTTTTCCTTTTTCTCCATTCGTGAAGGCAGCAGCAAACTGCACACTACAACAGAGGCAAAGTCATTATCTTGCCGCACAAAGGCGATTTTACATTGTCCTTGCTGTCTAGCTCACTGCTTTTGTACCCTATGAATTATGGCCCACGACTGGGTCAGCAGCTATCAGCTGAACGACAGCCTCTATCTATTTTGTGTGGCCAGATGCTGTCTGAGCAGCCTTTAAGGTTTAGCTAATGGAATCTGGGAGAAGGGAAGTTTCTCTGTGAATGGCATATGGAGAAACTCAGGAGACCCGAGTCAATTTCAACATTCCTAAATAAAGTTCTGGAACTAATTCTTCACAAAAAAATATAACTGAGTGATAAATCTTTGTTCCAAGGAATTGAACAAGAAAAGTATCTCAGCAAGCCAGGAAAAGCCAACTTGTAAAGAAAGGGCAAACTAAGCCAGAGGATTTGGAATGTCAGAGATGGCACGATAAGAGAAACATCTTTCCTAACTTTTATTCATTAATTTAGGACATCTTTGCCTCCACGCTTCAGATGCTGAATCTGATTTCTTTTAAAAGAAAAACTATTGAAACTATTCCAAGTAAACCAAAAAAAAAAAAAAAAAAAAAGTAAACCAAATGATTGTTCAGCATACTTAACTAGATATATTAAGGATAGTAGAAAAAGAACATTAGCATTAATTTGCCCTCAATTTACCTTAAAATATCTGTAAATACCAGCCATCCTGGACTCTCAGAATACACAAGAGTTGAGAAGGGAATGAAGCAGCGCAGGTGGCCGGCCTGTCTGGTGAGGCAGCCCGTGGTCAGAGCACCCCGGTAGCCACCCTCCTCTGTGGGACTTCCTCTTGCTTGTGAGAGCAGGGTCTCAGCAAGGTAAGTCAGGTGGCAAAGGACCGAAGGAGCCTGACCTTTTGGAGTTCTACCCCATGGAATACATTTAGGAGCCCTAATTTATAGGAATTCTGAGGACACCAACAGGTAGGGAATGAACAGAGGTAGAAAGAGGTAACAAAAACACCAGCGTCTCAAAGTCCCTACTAGCAAGGCTGAGAGTAAGAACAAAAGTCCTCGACGAAGACACAAGGTGTGGGCAGTTAACACAAGTTACCCTGTGTTTGTCAACTTGCAAGCATGCATGTTAAACCTCTAAAGTCAGAGGGGAAAATAACCTCACAAAAATATTCAGCAACTAGAAATCTCTTGAAGCCACATGATGCAGGTTGAGCTGAGGTTATTCTTGAGCCACTCCCAAAAAATCAGATCCTACGTCTCTCATTTAAAGGGTTTGCTAAACCATCTTCAACAGATCTTCAACTTCTTCTTACGGATATCCTCTTTTAGCATCAAAGATGCTCCCTGACATCTCTGAGCTCTTCCCAAGAGAAGGGAGACATGGGATAGCTGCCTTTGTGGTCTGCCTTGTAATTTCAGCTGCGCCCCCAAGTACTAACAATAAAGTGATAAAAGGTATATTTTTTGTGGTCCAGTTGACTTTATACACACACACACACACACACACACACACACACACACACATACACGTAACTTGGCCAGATATAGCAAATACAAGTTCAGGACACTCAGTTAGATTTGAATTTCAGATGAACAGCAAATTATTTTTTAGTTATGTATTCCCCAAATATTGCATGGGCAGATTGCAGGGATTTTGCTTATGCACATAGCTGTGCCTCACTGAGCAGCAACGACACTGGGGATGATGTCTCTGTATTGGCTGAAGATGGTGGTAGACTAGGACACAGAAGGGGAAATCAAGTGGGAGGAGCAAAAACCTACCTAATGGGTACAATGAACACTACGTGGGTAATGGGTGCAGTATTGGTGTGGGGCAGTAAAGAATATTGGAAAGAGTGTCTCTGTGTCCCATTTCTGAAAACTTATGACCTTTGAAAGGTAATTTAATCTGTCTGAGCCTCAGTTTCCTCATCTGTCAAATGGGCATAATTATAATAATAACAGTTAACATTTTCTGACCTCTTACTAAGCAATAGGCACTATTCTAAAGGCTTTACATGTATCAAATGATTTTTATCCTTACAACAGTGCTGTGAGGTGGGTGTCATTATTAGTATTATCCCCATTTTATGTCTGGGGATCTAGGGCACAGAGAAGCTAGGTAACTTGCCCAAGGACAGAGCCACTCAGTGGGGAAGCAGGGGTGGATTCCAATCCAGGAGGAAAGGTTAACTCTACAGTGTCATGAAGTAAGGTCTGTATGGCACCAAGTCCAGTGACAGGGGCTGAGTCAGCACCTAATCTGTGCCACCATCAACTCTATCAGAGGAGAGCTCAGCCTGGCTCCTGGAAAAGGCAAGCTTCAATAAGCGAGAAAATGACCCCAAAGGGAAATTAGACATCACTCCTGGCAGGAGAAAGTCTCTAAAACCCAAAAGGGGATCGCTGTGATTGTCACCACCTACCCTGTGCCCCTCACCAGCAAGAACAGAGCAAAGCCAAAGAGTTGGTGGCTTTACTGCAGTGCTCTGACCTAAGGTGACTTGTGATCTGAGCAGGCTCTTGTCAGGATCCCTGAGAGACTGAAGGACATATGCACATAGTGGGACTTCAAAGGCCTATCCTTCAGTGCTTCTAGTTTACTTATTTTTTATTTTTAATTTCAAATTAATATGGTGGTACAAACGTTTTTGGTTACATGTATAAATTTTGTTATGCTTGAGTCAGGGTTATAAGTGCACCCATTACCCACATAGTGTTCATTGTACCCGTTAGGTAGGTTTTTGCTCCTCCCACTTGATTTCTGCTGAGTTTTACTTCCCTCTGTGTACATGTGTGCTCATCAGTTAGTTCCAGTTTAATAGTGAGTACCCGCGGTGTTTTTTTTTGCATTCTTTAGATACTTCAGTTAGGATAATGGTCTCTAGTTTGATCCAAATTGTTGCAAAAGGCCTTGATTCATCCTTCTTCATGACTGTGTAGTTTCCAATAGTATACATATACCACATTTGTTAATCCACTCATGAATTGATGGACATTTGGGTTGATTCTACATCTTTGCAATTGTGAATTGTGCTGTAATAGACATTTGCATGTGGGTGTCTTTTGATAAAATGACTTCTTTTCTTTTGGGAAATACCCAGCAGTGGGATTGCTGGATTGAATGGTAGGTCTACTTTTAGTTTTTTGAGGAATCTCCATACTGTTTACCACAGAGGTTGTACTAATTTGCAGTCCCACCAACACTGTGTAAGTGTTCCTTTTTCTCTGCATCCATGTCAGCATCTATTGTTTTTGGACTTTTTAATAAAAGCCATTCTAACTGGGATAAGGTGATATCTCATTGTGGTTTTAATTTGCATTTTCCCAATGATTAGTGGTGTTGAGCATTTTTTCATATGTTTATTGGCCATTTGTCTATCTTCTTTTGAAAAGCTTCTGTTCATGTTTTTTGCCCACTTCTTAGTGGGGTTGTTTGTTTTTTTCTTGCTGATTTGCTTGAATTCTTTATAGATTCTTGTTATTTGCCTTTTATTGGATGTATAACTTGCAAATATTTTCTCCCATTCTATAGGTTGTCTATTTGCTCTTTTAATTATTTCCTTAGCTGTGCAGAAGCTTTTTAATTTAATAAAATCCCATTTATTTAATATTTATTTTTGTTGTTATTGTGATTGCCATTGGGATATTCTTCATAAATTCTTTTCCTAGGCTGATATCTAGAAGAGTTTTTCCAACATTTTCTTCTAGAGTTCTTATGGTTTCGTGCCTTGTGCTTAAGTCTTTTATCCAGTTTACTTTTTCTTGTTGTTTACTTGGTCATTTGTGTATTCAAAAGTACATTTTGAGCTTCTTCTATGTTACATGTGTTGGGTGTGGTCTAGGATCTCAGAACACCAATACGGATACAGCAAATCTCTGATAATGATCACAAAATGTGTGGGAAGACTAATCTATAAATCTATGGTTTTAATGCAACACAGCAGGGGCAGCTCAGAGTTCAGAGAGATCAAGCCAGCTCGAGATGTGGCATGGATAGGTGGTGAAATCAGAGAAGATCCCATGAGGGAGGTGAAGCTGGAGATAGGACTTGAAGGGGAGTACTAGTGGCTGACATTTATTGAGCTTCTACTGGGTACCAGGGACTTCCCTAAGAGTCTTACATGTATTAACCCATTTAAAAAGAAAGGCACTACTAGTATCATTATAATAATGGAAACACAGAAAACCAAGTTTGCCAGAGTTACTCCATTATCATGCAACTAAACTAGGATTTCAACCCATATGCTGTTTTTTCTAATGGTCTATGCTTTTCACCACTACCCTGTTTTGGTCAAATAAGGAGTTTCCTGGTTAGAAAATATGGATTGTCATAGCCACGAACTAGCAAGATGCACATGAACAGGAAGGTGTGGGGAGAGAGCTCTGGGTGGTGGGGCATGGGACTGGAGAGAGATGCTCCTCTGCTGGCAAGGCTCACTTGGATTTTAACTTGGCCGCTGTGAGAAATCTTGGAAGGGTTTGAAGAAATGAATGAAAGGGTCAGTTCTACATTTTAGAAAGATAATGCTCCAAAATAGGGAGGATGCACTGGCAGACGGTGAAACTGGAGGCAGAGAGATCAACTAGGAGATTTGTGCAATGCTCCAACCCAGACAGGAGGGATGGACTTGTGTCTGCCTGGATAGCATTCCAGCAGTAGATGGAGTACGCAGGGGTCTTTCCAGGAATGGATTTTTTTTTAAAGGGAATATTAAGATGGGTGGGAATGTATGTGAGTTGGTTGGCACTTTATCCAAGAATTCTCCCTCCAGGTGTCAATTCAATAAACCAATTAATTGTAAGGCAAGATGATCCAATCATTGAAAATGGATATTATGGGGTTTTGTCCCAGTAAACTGTAAACCCTATAATCCTTCCAAAATATAACTACAAATCTTCTTTGCTTTTCAATAAATATTTAATAATAGGGGATTGCTGAGAGATTGCTATATTTCAAAAATCTTAATTGCTCTAAAGAAACCATCAGCAGACTTAGGTATTAACACACCTAATTGCTGTTAAAATGCATTTATCAACCAAGATAATCGACCGAGATGCAAGCAATGAGTTTTCAAGTCTTTGGGTGGGGAGGGACAGAAGATTGACAGCTTTATTGTTTCCAGCTCATCATTTCCATGGCTCACTTTTTTAGATTCAATTTATGTTTTATCCTAGGCTATATAATGCAATACAATCCTCCATCTCATTAGTAGAGTGCAGAATTTTCCATTTTTTCCTGTATTTTGTTTTTAGACAATTCACTCTTCCCTTTTCCATATGCATTCAGAGCTTACTTTTAATAAGTAACTACTGATGTCTTGTCCTTAGCTTTTTCTTTTTCTACTCATTAATTAATTTATTCAACAAATAAATATTAAGCACCTATTTTGGCCCAGGTACTATTCAAATCTCTCAGATAAGCAGTGGACCAAAGAGACAAAGCCATTGCCTTCCTCAGACTTAGACTCTGGTCAGGATTACAGACAGACAGAAATAAATTAAACATAGAAAACTGTCAAAGCCAGATTCCCAGACAGATCATTTTAAATGTTCTGGATTTTATTCTAAGTAAAATGAGTGCAAAATGAAAAAAAAAAATCACTAAAACTGAGATTACTGTTTCTTGATATTTCTCTCGATTTTACTCAATTAATAGAACCATGTGAATGGTCCAGAATTTGCAACAGGGGAATAGGCAGTACAAACACAGACAGAAAGTCAAAGGACTCTTATTCTTATCTTGGTTTTTCCACCAACAACTTAATTTATTTAAAAATAAATATTTTTATTTAATTTGAAAATAAATAGTGTTATTATAACTTCCCCACATCTCGTCTAGATGAGAACTAACACACAAAAACTCAAATTTTTGTAATACATGAAATGGCAACTAATATGTTCACAGAAACAATCAGTTTTTTCCAGAGAAACTATCATGATTCAAAGTTAATCTGTTCCAAGGAAAGGAACTGGAATTGGTTACTGACATGCAATCATTCATTTCTTATTTTACCAACAGTAATTAAATTGCCCGGAACTGTTGTCATTTAACAGCCTATTAATTGACTAATGTGCATTACTTGCATTCGGAGTATAGGTAAAATCCAGGGATTAAGCAAGAAGAAAAAGAGATTTTCAAACTCTATCTGTCATCCTGAAAGGAGTAAATTTACCTTATATTGCCAGGTAATTTGTGAATGCACAAGTAGCTTATGTTTCAGAAGAGGGAAATGTGTCAATCTGAGAAAAGAGGGTTCTGCAGCCTCCCCGAGAGCAAGGGAAGTTATTTCTCGAAACCTTTCTCGTAAGCGTCCCTCGCCATCAACAAGATGCTTACTTTTGCGGTGACTTCTTTCCTCATTAAAGGCTCACTCACCATTGCCAATTCTTCAGGTTGCTTTCAAGTCATGCTATAATATTATTTAACATTCCAAGTTGGAGTCATTCCTGTTTTTTCTAGTGGTCACACAGAACTTTGCCACATATCCATGTTTTATCTTCTTTTCCAGTTTTAGAATTTTAAACATAAATGATCTATGGAGCCCTGCAACACATGTTAAGAGTCTGGACTGCTTGTTCCTCAAAGCCTGAGATTTCTGCATCTTTGAATCTCCAGTGTATTGAATAGACCTGGAACATGGGAGGTGTCACATGATGCTTGAAAAGTTGAATTGGGATAGGAAGTAATTTATTATATGTGAGGTTAAAAGAAATGACAAAGAATTGGCATTTCCTAGCATTATTAAAAGGTGCATGTCTAGGTTATTATAATCTTAAATTGCTGGGAAGCCAAAGGCAAGCATCAACTTCACTCATAAAATTTTCTTCAAAAGATCTTATCGCCAAACAACATTTCTATCAGATTGCTTTGAGCACAGTAAGAATCCATGTCTCCTTTCTGTAGCCAGAAACTTCTTCCTTTTCTTGGATTTTGGGCAGAAAATTAGTCTCGTAAAGATCACATCCCCCTTGCCAAGATCATTCCAGCATCAGCAAGCGTTTATACTTCCTCTTGTTTCAGAGCAGTGTATCCTCCTGACCTTGCCTTAGTAATGTCTCCCTGGAGGCCAATCCTCTTGCTGCTCAATGCCTCAGTTTATTCTCTGTAAAATGGAGGTAAAAATGCCTTTCTAATTTACTGACACCTGTGTAAGTCGGAGAATTCCCTTGGCAGGGAACTGAAAGTATGAAGGGGACAGAATGAAGCAAGATGTCGTTGTCCTTCTTCCTATGTGGGCTCCTTGAGAGCACCTCTTTTGCTGCTCATCCTTTGTTGGGTGACATTAGGGGCCTTGTAGCTGGGTCCCTTGAGATGTTAGTGCCCCAGCGATTTTTAATGACTGAAATAATGTAAAATTGGACTAGGCCCTTGGTTGTTCACTCATGTTAACCACTTGCTTCCTGCCTAGCATCCATTATTCTCACAAAAATTATTAACCACTAACGCACTGTTTCTTTGTTAAGCAGAAGGAGGTAACCCCAGCGTTACAAGGAGGAGAATCTATGAATTTGTTTTGTGGAAGGAATAAATGTCCCTGAAAAAGATGTGACCAGCTGCTGACTCCCAGAATTCTGGTTATTCAAGGCGTTATCTGAGACCAAAAGTAACACAGACTTCCCCCTATGTTGCCCCAACCCTGCATAGAAGCTGCTCTCTGCCTCATGTCTGTAACAAGGCCGTCTGAGAGACTTTGCTGTCCTGTCTTCTCATTTTGGCCAAACCAAAACCTTTCTGTCTCCAAGCATCAGTGTTGCAGTATTTGGCTTTAACTGTGCATTGGGTACATGAGCCTGAATTTGGGGTCTACAGCAATCTCACTTATTTCCCCAATAGAATTGACGCATAGAATATTCTAGGGTCTCTTGTTTCTAAATATTGGCTCTTTGGTGATAACGTATAAATTAAATACAAGGTATAAGATTAAGTTGTATGGTCCCAAACATAAATTTGGAATTGACTTATTCACCCTTAGTTAAATGTTGGCCTCGAGTAGAAAGAGGCCTTCCTTGTAAGTGGGTAACTTGGGTGGAATTGTAGGTGTGAATAACTATAAGGTGAGATAATAAATCTATCAGCCCACAGAGGCTGATGTGTGACCTTTCGGAAGTCTGGACCTCAATTTATTCAGCCATGAAATGGCAGGGTCTGAACAGGTAGAACCTCTATGGAATTCTGCAATGAGTCCATAAATTAAATAGAACTGATTGCATTGACAGGAAGGGGATTTGATTATGTTTGTGTATTTCTCTGAAATCAAGACCAGCTCTAATCATACTTTTCTAAAGAGGGTAAAATACATATTGCCTTTCTTTCTGGATTTCTGCAAAATGCTTTAACATTCCTCATTTCCCTGAAACCAAAATACCTATAACATTACCATGCTCTCTGTCTATGTATCTAACCCGTAAACTTTTCTTTTTGAGGCCAAATGTATGTGACAAGGTAAAATTTCTAGTTTCCCTCTGTAAAAGGCTGGTAGAAGAGAGAATAAATGGTCCATCCTGGATGCTCTCAGATGATATTATTGAAGAAATCCTGATAATGCCCTAACGTGTCAGTTTCCTGTGACATGTCGCTGAGTCCTGGCATCTGTGACATTTTTCCATTAAACAATACTTTCCAAGTACATATCTTCAGCCAACATGGATGTATCTATCTATATTCTTCAGTTAATGTTATAGAACTTTATTCCACACCTGCCATTGTAGGCATCAGATGCTGTCACAATACGAATGTCACATATTGTCTCTGCTCAAAGTCCAGAGTAGGTGGTATCATTTCTGGATATTACCTCAAAAAACCATGAAAGCTTCAAGTCAATATGTTTCTTTTCTCAGAGGCATTTGATCCTAAGCTTTGTTCGTAATTATGGAGTGAAAGCCTCATTTCATAGTAAAGAAATGGCTGTCATCCGGAGAGAATTGAGAGTTTGGGAAGGGCTGAGGGACCCTTTCTAATGTGCTGGGTATTAAACAGCACAGATTCTTTCCTTTGCCAAAGGCCAAACAGTATCCAACAGAGGAAAGTGTTGCCTGGCACCATGCAATCCCATTAAAAGCAATAAATAAACACATCCAACTATATCCGGATAGTATTCTCAGATTTGAATCCAGAGGACAACATAGTGCATTTTAATAACAAATCACTGACCTGAGAATATTCTAGGAGAATCTATTGTGTATCACAAATTGATGGTTCAACTAATGCCTCTGTAAAAGCCGTCGACAGAATAGCCAGACTGGCTGGCTTACAAATTGCAGCATTATTTTTCCTAAATCCCCAACATTTATGATTTTATTTCAGTAAAACAGTAATTTAAGCAATGACTAAATGTGTAAGAAAAAATATATTGAAGGCTATGGAACAATTTATTAATAATGGTGGGACATTTTCCGCAGTACTTTTAATGTATCACTTAGGACTGTATTGATTCAGCATCAAAGTTCTTGGAAACAAGCCTCTTACCAATATCTAAGATCCTGATGTTGTAATTGAACTAGAAAATGTAAGATTTCCACTGTTCCTGCTGAGAATTCTTCCCAATAAATGTATGTTTTCCACTGGGGCTAAAACCACTGCTACTTGTGTTTTTAATTTTTCCTCCTGTTTCTTTTTCTTATTATTCAGTTTTCTTTTTTCTTTCCTTTACCAGAAAAAAAACAGACATATTAGACACTATTTATTCCTCTAAGACAACTTGCACTTGAGGGGGCCATTTGAATGATAAACTTTGTTATAACTTATAGCCGGAAAATCACCAGTGTGCAGTATGAAAGAATTGAAAAATGCATTAATGTTTAACCCTACAAGGTTGTTGAGTGAAACTCTTAGCAGAGATGAGCTCTCACTATTTCTCCCGTTGTTTCACATGCTATTCTGTAGGAAGTTTCAGAAACGGCTCAGTTTGCAGCCTGCTGAGGAGCCAGGACACATGCTTCTGAACTTAATGAGTTAAGTATTACTGCATCAGTAGCACAGCATCGGTTTTCTCAGAGAACAAAGACCACTCGAGGAGGGTTATGGCTCTGATTCTAATGCTAAGCAGATATATGGCCTTGGGGAAGATGTTTCATTTCTTTGAGCACCTGAAAGTGAAGGGACCAAAGTGAAGGGACCAGGCAAGGCCATCTCTAAGGTCCTTCCATTGTGGAACACCCTGGTTCTGTGTTTTCAAAAGCTTAAGAAAAATACTAAAGAGCTACTTGAAGAAAGCAGACTAGACTGCCCAATACTGGGAGAATTAAGTATTTCCCGGTGGAATGGAATCATTCTAATAAAAGGAGTGCTTAGGAAAAGTAGCATCACAAGTTTCAGTGAAGAGAAAAGGAATATGGCCCACTCCTCTGACTAGACAGTTGTAAAACTAATAGGTTATTAAGTACTAAATGTCCGATTTCCTTAACTACTAAGTTTGAAAGTTGATATCTCTGACATTTCACTTTGACACTTCTTGTTTTATTTTTATTGTAAAGGTACATCCTCAGTCTCGCAAACACACATTTTGGTTTGTGATTATCTTTCAAAATTTTTTGGAGCAATTTTTGTGAAACAAGGGGTAAGTCAAGAATTTGTCTGATTTTCGAATATGAGCTCTGTCATGGAACCAATGCGGCACGGACAGCTCTGAATATCAGTGAAGTGCTTGGGAAGGATGTGGCTAATGAATGCACAGTACATCCATGGTTTGAGAAGTTCCATTCTGGTCATGAGCCACGTGGGCAACCTGAGACTGAAAGCTGTAGTGGAAGCGAATCCATCTCAACCTAAGCATAAATTAGCAGCAAGGTTTGACATTACTATTCCAACAGTACCGGACCATTTGGAACAAATGAGCAAGATGAAGCTGGATAGATGGGTACTCATGAATTAAATGAACATCAGAAGAGAAATAGTCTTGAGGCTTCCCTTTCTTTTCTGTCATGATGTAAAGGTGAACCATTTCTACATTGTATTATTACGTGTGATGAAAAATGGATTCTTTTTGGCAAATGTCGGTTGGACAAAGATGAAGTGCTGAAACACAGTCCAAAACCGAATATTCATCCGAAAAAACTAATGGTGTCTGTTTCATGGTCCAGTGTTGGTATTATCCACTCCAGTTTCATGAAACCTGGTCAATTGATGACAGCTGATG
>CAUYRB010071577.1:0-12901 GCA_963574695.1 Propithecus perrieri | reverse complement strand
TGGGATGGGGCTGAATGATGAAAACTTACCTGTTGGGTACAATGAACAACTGTTCTGGTGATGGACATACTAAAAGCCCCAACTTCAACATTATACAATGTATCCATGTAACAAAAATATTTGTAACTCCTTAATATTTTGAAATAAAAAAGCATAACTTTGCAGTGGAAAACCTGGCAAGCACTAGTAGGGATGATGAAGTCAAGGCTAAGATCATCAGTGATATGTCATGTTAGTAGCATTCACCCTTAATATGATATGATGACGCAAGTATTTTACCTTTGTAGCTGTAGGGGAGGAAAATAATTTCCTCCTTTACCCTAATGAGTTGTTAGCTAATATTTCCCTTAACAAAAGTCACATTAACAAATGGGAAATTATCAGTAGTTTGATAACATGTATACCTGCTGTATACATGGTAGACACCCAGAGAAATGAGAAGATCTCTGGAATAGATCTCAAAGAGTTGTCTTAGACTTCAGGTTTATAGATCATCATTCTCTGAAATAAAGAAGGGTCTGGGGAAGGGTCCAGTGAATTGTAAAACAAGGGTAAGATTTGTTACGCAGATTTAAATCCATACTTTCTCCATTGATAAGAGTCTGTAGTGATTTAGTCATCCTCTGTCTGGTGCAGAGAGGTAGAAACTTAGAAATAGAAATGTCCTTTATGGATGTAAATTTCTCTTACAAAATGATAACTTCTAAGAGCTTCTTCAGTGTTTGGATGCTCAAAATAACAGCTTGAAATAATCCTTATGCTAAAGAGGCTTATTTAGGGGTAGCATATCCTGTTGTCCGACTGTTATACTTTGGGATGATGTATTCTAAGCCTCATCCTGCCCTTACTCTCCCAAACTCAAAATCCCAGCCTTACCATAAGAGAAAATATCAGACAAACCCTAACTGAGAAACATACTATGGAATACCGAACCAGTATTCCTCAAATCTGTCAGGGCCATGAAAAATAAGGAAAATCTGAGAAACTGTCACAGCCAAGAGTAGTCAAGGTGAGATCCTGTAACAGAAAAGGAGATTAGGGAAATAATGAAATCCAAACAGAGAATGGAGTTTAGTGAATAAAAATATGTAAATATTAGTTTGTTATTTGTGACAAATGGACCATAGTCTTGTAAGATGCTAATATCAGAGGAAATTAAGTATGAAGTATATGGAAAATCTCTGTACTATCTTTGTATCTTTTTGATAAATTTAAAATTTGGTAGGATTTTATTGAGAATTTTTGCGTTTACATTCATAAGGGTTATTGGTCTGTAGTTTTGTTGTTGTTGCTTAGTGTTTTCCTGGCTTTGATATCAAGGTGACACTGGCTTCGTACAGCATGCTGGGGAGGATTCCTTCCTTCTCAATGTTATCAAATAATTTCCACAGAACAGGTACCAGTTCTTTGTAGGTTTGGTAAAATTCAGGCGTGAAACCATTTGATCCAGGACTTTTTGTTGGAAGATTTTTCTACTCAACATAGTGCTATAAGTCCTAGCCAGAGCAATCAGACAAGAGAAGGAAAGCAAGTGTATCTGAATGGGAGTAGAAGAGGTCAAACTATCGCTCTTCACTAACGATATGATCTTATATCTAGAAAACCCCAAAAATTTTGCCAAGAGACTACTAGAATTGACAAACAAATTCAGCAAAGTCTCAGGTTACAAAATCAATGTACACAAATCAGTAGCATTCTTATACACCAACAACAGTCAAACTGAGAACCAAATCAAAGACTCAATACCATTCACAATAGCAACAAAGAAAATAAAATATCTAGGAATATATTTAACTAAAGAGGTGAACTATGAAACTATAGGAAGAACTATAAAACACTGAGGAAGGAAATAGCAGAGGATGTAAACAAATGAAAAATATACCAGGCTTATGGATTGGCAGAATCAACATTGTTAAAATGTCTGTACTAACCAAAGGGATTTACAGATTCAATGCAATGCCTATTAAAATATCACATCATGTTTTGCAGATCTAGAAATTCTATGCTTCATATGGAACCAGAGAAGACCCTATACAGCAAAGGCAACCTTAAGCAAAACAAACGAATTGGGAGGCATCAATTTACCAGATTTCAAGCTAAAGTACAAGGCCATAGTAATCAAAACATCATGGTACTGGCACAAGAACAGAGACATACACCAATGGATCAGAACAGAGAAACCAGATATAATACCATCTTCATATTGTCATCTGATCTTTCACAAAGCAGACAAAAGCATACACTGGAGAAAAAGAATCTCCATTCAATAAATGGTGCTGAGAAAATTGGATAGCCATGTGTAGAAGACGAAACAGGATCCACACCTCTCACGTCTCACAAATATCAACTCATGGTGGATAATGGACTTAAACTTAAGGCCTGAAACCACAAGAATGCTAGAAGAAAATATTGGAAAAACTCTTATAGACATTGGCCCAGACAAAGAATTTATGAGGAAGACCTCAAAGGCAACTACAGCAACAACAACAAAAAATAAATCAACTTAAAAAGTTCCTGCAAAGCCAAGGAAACAATCATTAGAGCAAATAGACAACCTACAGAATGGGAGAAAATGTTTGCATGCTATACATCTGATAAGAAGCTGATAACTAGAATGTATAAAGAACTCAAGCAAATCAGCACACACAAAAAAATCAAACAACCCTATTAAAAATTAGGCAAAAGACATGCATGGAAACTTTTCAAAAGAAGATAGACTAATGCCCAAGAAACGTGAAAAAATGCTCAACATCTCCAATCATAAGGGAAATGCAAATCAAAACCACAATGAGATATCACTTAACTGCAGTGAGAATGGTTTTTATCAAAAAGTCCCAAAATTCAACAAATGTTGGCATGGATATGGAGAGATAGGAACTCTCATACACTGCTGGTGGACTACAAACTAGTACAACCTCTGTGGAATGTACTAGGGAGATACCTCAAAGAAGTAAAAGTAGACCTACCATTTGATCCAGCAATCCCATTACTTGGTATTTACCCAGCAGAAAAAAAGACATTCTGTAAAAAAGATACCTACACTCAAATGTTTATAGCAGCACAATTCACAATTGCAAAGATGTGGAGACAAGCCAAGTGACCTTCATTACATGAGTAGATTAATAAAATGTGGCATACGTATACCATGGAGTACTACTCAGCCATATAAAAAAATGGTTAACTAACACCTCTTGTATTAACCTGGATGGAACTGGAGACCATTCTTCTAAGTGAAGTATCAGAAGAATGGAAAAACATACACAGCATGTACTCACCATTAAATTGGAAGTAATCAATCAACACTTATGTGCACATATGGAAATAGCTATCATTGGATATCAAGCAGGTGGGAGTAGGGAGGAGGTGATGGGTAAATTCACACCTAATGGGTATAATGAGCACTATCTGGGTGATGGACACAATTATAACTTACTCAAATGGTACAAAAGTAATTTATGTAAGCAAAACGTTTGTACCCCCATAATATTCTGAGATAAAAATACATAAATAAATGAAAGAAAAAGGAAAGAAAAAGAACTATGCTAAAGTAAAAAGTTTATTTAAATATGAAAAGTGATATGTGTGGGCTAGATTTAACATACTACCTTTTTATTGTTCTATGAGTTTAATACCTGGTGTAAAAGCATTATTTTTTGTGAGTTTGGGACAGAATAAATCTGTTGATGTGGCATAGTTCATTGCAGAGGAGACAAAGCAATCTTGTGTCCCCTACTGCTTTCTTCCTTAGTCTTCCTAGTCCCAAACACTGAATTCTCTCTATGTATTTATTGATTACATCTAAAAAATTGATTATGCTTATCTTTTCTCCTAGTAAATAAGAAGAAACCGATCCTAATTCAGGAATGAAAACTGGTCTTTTTTTCCCCCTTAAATAAGCACACTCTTTCAATCCTTAAATCCCCCCACAAACAAACAAGTGCAAAGTTTTTGAATAGTTAGTGCATACAACCTCAGTAAAAGTCTATTAAAATCTTTGCATTGAAACATTTTTTTATCAGTACTCTCTACGTAATACAGTTACGCCCTGCATAATGATGTCTCAGTCAACATCAGAGCACATATACAATGGTGGTCCCGTAAAATTATAATGGAGCTAAAAAATTCCTGTTGCCTGGTCATAGCTATTGTAATGTCTTAGCATGAAGCATTACTCACGTTTGTAGTGATATTGGTTTAAACAAACTTCTGAGCTTCCACTCATAAAACTCAAGTGCATACAAGTATGTACAGGACATAATAATTGATAATGATAGTAAATGACTATGCTCCTGGTTTATGCATTTACTATACTATACTTTTTATCATTATTTTATAGTGTGCTCCTCCACTTACAAAAAAACGTTAACTGTAAAACTGTAGTCCTTCTGTAAAGGACTGTAAAACTGAGGCAGGTCCTTCAGGAGGTTTCCAGAAGGCATTGTTATCATAGGCGATGACAGCTCCATGGGTGTTATTGCCCCTGAATTTCTTCCAGTGGGACAAGATGTGGAGGTGGAAGACAGTGATATTGGTGATCCTGACCCTGTGTCACTGAGGTCAAGTCCATACCAATCACTGCAGGACAGCCAATAAGGCAAGAGGCAAGGTATTGGTGTAAGGAAAGTGACTTTTATTCAGAGGGCCAGCAAACTGAGAAGATGGTGGACTGATGTCCCAAAGAATCATCTTAAGTGAGTGTGAACTTTAGGCTCCTTTTTATCTTAAGAGAAGGGAGGAGGGTTTGGGTTGCAAGAAGTAACTGAGGATTGCAGACATCTGGGTGCCAGTGAGGTTCTGAGGAGGTTGTAAAACATTGCTCTTGGTCAATTAACTTTGGAGGAAGAAGGTCAGGATGTTCCTTAAAATCTTTAACATAGTATTGTTTCTTGTGTGTATACTTATCTCCCTGGGAGTTAGTTTTAGAAAAGGCAGGGTTGTCACCTTTCCTCTAGTGTATGTGCAGGGCTAAGCAGAAACTTTTAACCTAAAGGACATTACTGCAGGAGGTCAAGGCAAAATGCAGCTAGTTACATTAAGCTTCTCTTCCACTGTTATGATTTGCATAGACCTAGGCTAATATATGTGTGTGTGTGTCTTAGTTTTTAACAAAAATGTTTAAAAAGTAAAGAAAAAAATCTTAAAAATAGACAAGAGTTAATAGAAGAAGATAATTTTTTTATATAACTGTACAATGTGTTTATGTTTTAAGCTAAGTATTATTACAAAAGAGTCAAAAAATCTAAAGAAAATTTAAAACTACATAAAGTGAAAAAAATTCACGGTAAGCTAAAGTTAATTTATTATGAAAAAAAGAATTTTAAAAAATAAATTTAGTGTAGCCTACGTGTACAGTGTTTACAAAGTCTACTGTAGCGTACAGTAAAGTTCTAGGCCTTCACATTCACCACCATCACTTATTGTGTGGTGTTCACACAATGATGAAATTGCCTAACAATGCATTTCTCAGAAGGAATCCCTGCCACTAAGGGACAAATGACTGTAAGCATAACTAATTTGCAGTATCACAGGTAAGCAAATTTATTCACAGTCCTTGCTCCTACTTTGGCACCGGAGCAGCTCAGTAAGCAGTAGTCTGCATGGTGCAAACTTTCTGCAAGCTCTGACGCCAGGGTTGCTTTAAAGATTAAACACGCTCAGCTCTGTGGTCCTGGAATGGATATGCCCACTTCCCTGAGAGCCAGAAACTCAACAAGAGGGAAAGAAGTGTGGAATTTCTCAGACACCTTCCAGCAAACCAATCTACCTAATTCAAAGTGGTGTAACGTGAATCTCCCTTTCCATTCCTATATAATTATAAATAGAAAGATGATTTAGAGGCAATGAATGTGTTTAGCAGGTACAGTGTTGACTTGACAACGTTTCAGTCTTTCTGATTTCTTCTGGCGGCCTTGCCTTGTGACACCTCATCATGCTGTATTTCCCTGCCATCTCCATACCCACATGGATCTCTAATTTCTCTCCTCCAGGGCATGATTAGCCAAACCCTGTCTTCTCCCCAGAACTGTCGCAAGGATGAGTAAGTGAGGATCTGTCAGGGGCCTTGTGAATATGATCTATTTAAATGTGAGGATATTATTAAAATTGTCACCACATGGTTGGCAAAAGGCAAAATCTCAGAGCAGCAGCTATATTTGACGATCATTTCAGAGAGATTGGAATAAGCTGCCCGGTGAAGCAGGACACTTGCTTTAACTGAGATGAGAGCAAAATAATAATTTTAAAAAAAGTATGAAAAAAGGAAGCATTTCTCAACTGATTTTGAAAGCAATGTTATGATGGAAAGATATTGGAGGCACATAATCATTTATTTGTCTACTTTTTACTTGTTTCTAATTCATATTTTTCTTTGGTAAAATTGTTAAATCATACTACACATACTCAAAATTGCTGCCAAATGGAGTAAGACTAGCTATCACTTACCTTCATATTACCTCTATATTTTTCATTTGCTTAAAAAAAAATCTATGTACATCTTCATTAAATGTTATCAAATGGTCCAAACTATTCAAGAACATAAACTTTTTGTAAGAAGTATAAAAATGTTTTGAAACTCCAGTTACTAATCTTAATTTCACTTTATTCATTAAAATTTTAAAACTTTATTTTAAAGATTTGCATGGGCAACATTTTGTACTAAAGCATAATAAAATTGTATCCACTTGAAAATGTTCTAAAAGTCAGTCCCTTTAATGCTTACATTCTACCTTGTCCCAAAGTATTTCTCTCTCTCTCTCTCTGTTTTGAATGCTAGGGTACTGTACTCACATGATTTTGTTTGGCCCCATTTGAATTCCTAGGGTTTTATGGCGATAGTAGCCAAAAAAGTTTTGCTTCAACAGAGACTATTTCCATAGAGAATTCTGTCTGTGAAAACAGAATTGGCTCCTGCTAGAGAACCCAGTCTGCATGACATCATCATTTGACCCCTCATGGAATTGTTTGTGTTAGTCTAAGAAAGGGTTAAAGCAACAATGAGTCTCTATTGGCTTGGAATAATGGAGCTCAGTGGGCACCTGTCTCTTCGTTTTCACCGGTGATAAAACTGAGGCCCAAGAAGAACAAATGACTTATCTGAGCACTCCAAACCTTGTGGGTGCATCGGACCCAGATTTCCCCAAAATACACCCCATGTGTGTGGGTGCTTCTGATGAACTCCACTGGGGCCATCTCCCCAGCTCTTCCCTGCCATCCAGACCGATGACATGGTGTCACTATTGAAGAGCTCCCTGGAAATATAAGTAACTATTAGGGAATAATACCTCTATGGGGCTACTCTCATGGGGCGACTCTAACCTTTGTCAAAATCATTTCATCCTCGGGGAGGAGCAGAGATCAGAGAAAAGTCTTCAAGGCACGTGCATACCATACCACTGTTTTCAGTTGAGCCCTATCCTCATTTTGCTGGGTCCTTCTTAGACATCTCTGCTGTTGACTGAGAAACATGTTAAGAAGATGAACTTTGAATCTATGAGGTTAGATTATAAGAGATATTGGCACTTAGAGAAGCGTATTCTTTTTAAAGGATAACATCAAACTGACCTAACTTAGATTAAACTAATATGATAATTAAACTGGATTTCAAAAATAAAGAATTTATAGATCCAGGGGTACTCTATTATGGCTACATTTACAGATGTTGTACTGCTCAAATCACCCAGACAGCCACTATTTTCTTCATGGATTCTCCTTATGTTTTCCTCCCAAAGCTGAGAGTTTGGTCAAAGAAGATGACCTTTTCTTTATGGATGAGAACTATATGTAGTAAGGAATATAAACATAGTTTTAATTCACTTCTGAAGCCTCCACATCAGCTAAATGCCATTTATTGAAGTTCATTGGAAACAAATTAGAGTTGAGAACTTTTGAGATCTATATTAATATACTCATTTACAAACTTTGAGAAGCAATGAAAAATAATTCTATTAGACACATACACTGTTATTTTGTAATAGCATGCTTTAAATTGCTCAATAGACTTTTTTTTATTCCTTCCCATAGGCAGCATTGCATGGGTTACTGCAATATGCTAAGTAAACTCTACTTGAACATTCTGCAAGTTCATAACCAGGGTAGCAGCCACCTTCCCAACCGATTAGCAATACAGTGTTTTACAACGGCTCTGAGAGTATACCCTGTGGTTCTGTGCGTGTACTAAGTTGGACTTCTTTGTTACCTTTTAAGTGAAATAAAGATCAGAAAACATCGATTTACATAGCAGGGTGACTCCTAGATAAAGAAGCAGCAAAATACAACCATGATTGATGTGAGAATTGAGCTTATCAACCACTTTGGAAAAGACCAAGAGAGTGCAAACATCAGCCACATGCTCCAACTTAGTGAAGGAACAGCCACTGAAATCGATAATGTTAGCACAGGATTAAAGAAAAAGTCGGGTCTGGAATATCGCTATGATGATGAATTTATGCCCACATATTTCTATAGTGGTGAGAATATAATATTTTGGAAATTTTTTATTGGTTAGCAATTTATGTTTTTCTTTCCTCTATAGTATTTCCACCATTAAAATTAGAACATGAGGATTATGGCCCCAGAGAAAGGAATAACAATGTAAAATAAAAAGTCCATAGGTGGCAAAGATGAAATATATGACAGAATTAGAGGTCTGGTTGCACAGAATGAGGGAGACAAGAGCTTCTAGTGGAGACAGGAAAAATGAGCAAAGATGGCGCAGGGAGCAAGAGGTCGGACTTGAGTGTTCTGCTTTTCCCTTGGGATCAGAATCCCTTTGAAGTAAAGAGAATAAAAAAAAAACGTCTAGGTTGTCCTGAGAAAATCCTAGTGGTTGATATTACTTTTCAGAGTACGTGGGGTTGAGGGCAGGGTTAAATCAATAATGGAAAATAAAGAAAGCGTGATCTTCCTCATCGCTATCACCATCATTTACATTTGAGTTGAAATGCGTTCATTTTAACCTTGCTAAATTCCTATAACACATAAGATAAAGAAAAAAAAAGTAGTTAATGGTTGCAGGCTAATAACTCATTTGGATTTTAACAATAACTTCCTTGATTTATTTCACGGATAATTTAAAACATACATATTTACTTTTTCCCAAAAAAACTATTTAAGTATTTTAAAAATTAATGAGGTATGGTCAAAACACACACACACACATACACAAATGAAAATTTTAACTTAATGGCATGATCTTTGAGTTTTTTCTTTATGTTATTTAATCACTTGTGAAGTACTTGCCATTTTTCAAATCTCTAACATGTGAATGTAAAGCGAGGTGTACATACAAGTGCTCTCAAATTAATGCACTTGTGGATGGCAGCCAAAGGAGGGCGTCCACAAGAGACTCTCCTTACAGCCTGAGGCTCAGCCAAAGGGAAGCCTGACATTATTTATGCTTTGACACCTGCTAACCTATGGGCTAGAATGTTACTACCATGCACTGGCAATAGGATAGCCAGGGGGTGAGGGGGCTTGAGAGGAAATGGAAGCAAGAAATGAAGGCTGTGGTAGCTAGAAGAAATTGGGGCTCTAGACTTTCTGGGGACAATTAGAGCTGAAGCTGTCCTCGCAGGGTTAAAGAGAATTCTGGACAGAAAGATAGCTAGGATTAAGCATTAATCAGGCTGCACTTTAGCTCACTTCCTTGTAACCAAAAATCATGTAGCATTAGATACTGGCTATTTGTACTCTTATTTTTCCTGTAGATAGGATTTCTCGTGTTAGAATCATAAGGCTTTTGTTTAAGAATTAATTTGCACCCCATTGTTGTCCTTACAGACAGGGTCTCTGACATTAAAATCATAAGGCCTTTAAGAATTGCTTAAGATGTTTTTCAGATCCTGAATTCCAGCAGAACAGCTGACACCAACCAGTTTGAAGACCCGCACAGAAGAACTGAACCATCATGTGAATGCAGTTTCTTCATCTCCCCGTCCCATGGCTTCGCCCCGCACTCTTTGACTATCATTGACTTCCACACTTTGGCCCACTCCAAACCCCTTAGAATCCCTATCCTTAAACTCCTCCAGGAGGAGGATTTGAGGTTCCCTCCTGTCTCCTTGTTTGGTGGCCCTATGATTAAACCTTTTTCTCTGCTACAACCTGGTATCTTAGTGTACTGACTTGTCCCACACGTCAGTGTGGCATGGGGCAACGAATCTATTACAATTACACAGCCTTAGGCAAAGGGAATTATTAGAAGAATGCAGTGTGATGCCACCATCCGGCGGTCAGTTGGAAGATGTGGGTTGGAATCAGAAAGAATCACCAGTGCCCAAGGGAGCTTCTCAGCAGGGCCCTGGAAGCACCACTCATCCATGCATCGATAAACTGGAACTGTTGCTATGATCAACCGAATCGATTCTTTACTCGACACAAACACACACAACAATGTCTGCTTTCTCTATCCCTTCTCCCTGTCCAAATATCTGAGGTGTAAGTGCAGGACGGATGCACGTATGAGAGAGACGAGAGAGTGCAGAGGGCAGAGACACTGCAGGGAGTCTCTGGAGTGACCCTTTCATCCTCATACTAAAGAGGTGGGAGGAGCACATCTTTCAATCACTTATGATAATAATTTTTTAAAATGAATAAAGTTGTTTTAATAACCAAATGTGCAGGGCACGATGGCTCACACCTATAATCCCAGCTACTGGGGAGGATTACCTAAGACTAGGAGCTCGAGACCAGCCTAGGCAACATATTGAGACCCCTTTCTCTAAAAACAAAACCAAAAACAAGACAAAGAAAACCCAAATGTAATTGAAGATTATGAAATCAGATTTAATTTTCATTAAGAAAATTTATTCTTCAAGAAAGGGGGTAGAGGTCAGTTGAACAGAATTGGTAGCAGACGGGGAAAACAAAAGCTGTTTTTAGGTATAGGGTTAAACCTTTGCACATGAGTCTTTTTCATAGTGTTAATTTACTAAGAAAAAAACATACTTTCATAGTAGTGTTAATTAAGCTTCAGCTCAACCTATACTTAAAATTTTAGTTCCTTTTAGTGGGATCTGAAATTATGAAGATTTACCACGAAGCAGTATCAAGCCCAAACACAAACCCAATCAAAACACTTCATTATTAAATTCTAGGTAATAGTTTCAACTGCATGTTTTATCCACGTAACCGTGTAACAGTAAAGACCTGTAGTAATTCTCAAGGCAGTGGACATAAAAAAAATTCTATAATTTAATCTCCTTCTGCCTCTCACCTGTTCCTTCACTCAATGAATAGGTGAATTAAATGTACTAAATCCTCATCACGATTTCCTCTGTGCCCCAAGAACACAGGTTTGCCTACTCTCAAAAATAATTGCCTTCGCAACTGAGCGACTGCGAACGGATGTTGGTTAGAAAGGGGGTAAACTTCAGGTTCCAAGGTTGAAATTTAAAAAAAAAAAAGCATCTAAATGCTGCTGCTTATAAAAGCTTTAAAGAGAAACTCGGAGCTGCATACTTGGTGAAATTGTCTTAGCAGGAATCGCTTTGCAAACTGGATCTATCACTGTGCATCACAACTGCCCAGACCAAGGTACATTCATCTTCCTGTTATTCTTTGAGGTCTAAAGGACTTTGTTATTAGAGGCCGTAGCCTAAGAGTGACCCTTCAGGTGCAGAAAGGAGAGAATCGTTGGCATATCAGGGGCGTTGATCACCAGGGACTTTTTTTCTGTTTCAGTGTGGGCGCTGCAGAAGCATTCTATTGATTCTAGGGAAAATTCAGCTGCTTTTTAGTTCACATAAATTTGACCTCAATGTTTTCGCTCAGAAGAAATAAAGAATGAAAGAAAGAATTAAAGAAGACTGGCTTATATGTCCATTGTGTCCTTGGTAAAACTGAAGGAAGGACATTCAAAAAAATCTCTCATCCATCTACTTCCTTTGGGTTTAATCAGAGCAGAAACTGGTAGGAGGTGTGTTAGCTGTTGAGAGGGACAAAACAGAAGCCACATGCAGCACAGGGCTTAATTACTGTTCCCATTGAGGTACAAGGCAGAACAAAAGAATTATTAAACAGAAAATATTGATATTTGAAGATACATTCTAAAAAGGACTTCATAATAGATGTGAAGAGGACTGATTTGGAAAGCTGTCGGGATTGGCTCCTGGAATAAGAAAAAAATAGCATGAATGGAAAAACTGAAAATTCAAGTAATCTGAGTCTAGTGAATGTATCAGTGTTAGTTCCTTAGTTTTGACAAATGTGCCGTAGTAATGTAACATGATAACATTAGGGGAAACAACAGCATGGTGGCCTGTCATGTCCTTATAGAGTTAAAGTGAACTTGGAGAAAGCCGCTGAGATTCTAAGGAAAGACACTGTGCCTCAGTTTCCCTTACCACTAAAGAGAGCAGGGTATGTTGTCCAAAGATGTTTTCAAAATGAGGCTGGTTAAACGAGCTGCCAAGTATAGTTCTTCCTGCAGTAGAAGTGACATCCTCAATATCCTCTACTTGCACTCCAGATGCCGAGACGTTCCAAGCCTGCGTTGCATGGAGATGGTATGAGGACGACTTAACAGGGTGGTCTCAGGGAAGGGAAAAGGCCAGGCTACCCAGAAAAACCATCCTCTTCAAGCTAAAAAGCACCCGCAATTCTCATTACTCATGCTTTTCAGTGAGGATAGATAGTAGAATGAATCTTTTAGAATGTTGCTTTAGTGGAGGAGCACCATGTCAACAAACAACGATCTATGTCCCATTAACAGATCAAGATTAAGAAAAAGTGAGAATCGCAAACCACTTTTTTTTTTGAGATGGAGTCTCACTGTGTTGCCCGGGCTAGAGTGCCATGGTGTCATCCTAGCTCACAGCAACCTCAAACTCCTGGGCTCAAGCGATCCTTCTGCCTCAGCCTCCCGAGTAGCTGGGACTACAGGATGCGCCATCATGCCCGGCTA
>CAUYRB010071576.1:0-16596 GCA_963574695.1 Propithecus perrieri | reverse complement strand
CAAGTTTATTTTCTCAAAGTTTCGGAGGCTGGAAGTGTCAAATCAAGGTGTGAGCAGGGCCACGATCCCTCCGAAGGCTCTCGGGAGGCGCCTGCCTTGCCTCCTTTATCTCCCGCAGGTGGTTAGGGCAGTGCTCGGTGTCCCTTGGTGCAGAGTAATTCTGTTCAGTGCCGCCGTCTTCTCCTGGCTGCCCCGGGTCTCCCGGGTGTCTGTGTCTTGGAACTCCCTCTCCTGTGTCTCATAAAGACACCGGTCGTTGGATTCAGGGCCAACCTAACTGCAGGATGATTTCATCTGCAAAGACCCTATTTCCAAATAAGGTCACATTTCCTTCTTATACTTGTCTGTATTTTCCAAAATTTTTGTGGTCAGAATTTCTGAACTTGGACCCTTAAATTAGGACGAGTGGACGGGTGGGGCCCTAGTGGGGGCGGAGAAAGCTTTTGACTCTAGAGTAGAAAGTAAGAGAAGGAAGGAAGCGAAGAGATGCTGGTTTAATGTTTTGTTTTGTTTTTTAATTTTTTTTTTATTTCAGCATATTATGGAAGTACAGATGTTTAGGTTACGTATGTTGCCCTTGCCCCCCCGCCCATGGTTTAATGTTTTTAAAAAACCGTTAAACTGGAGAAGAAAGCTGTTGCATCTTGATGAAAGTTATGGTGCATCACCATTTTCTCTCCATGAACCTCAATCCAGGAAAGTTAGCATCAAATGCAGCGACTGATAGTGGTTAGAAATAGGAGAAAAATTGAGAAAAGCACAATTGCAGTGCAAGACTTTAACGTATGCGTCTGAGAAACCACAGACCAGGCGGGCAAGACGGAGGACTGGCCCTCGGGAAGCTTGTCCGGGTGCAACGTCGGTTTCGAGAGCAGGGCGTGCTATATCTGCGTGTAGGGGGCAGGCGTCAGTCATGGAGCTTAGGCTGCTCCCGGCCTGGGCACAGCTGAGACTCACGCTGGGGCAGCGACAGCCCTTTCCTGGGAGTTTGCACGAGGGCCGGGCAGCAGGTCTCGATTCCTCTGATCTCGCTAAATGGGAGCGATGTCCCAGGCAGCCCGTCACGCGGCCCATGCTGGGAGATCGTCTGTTGTGACATGCTGAACCCAGCCCACGGGGAGAAGAGGAGTAAGGAGCAGGAGTGAGCAAGAAATGGAGAGAGCCCGGGACAAAACCTAACTGCCCGGAGCCTCGAGAGACCATCTTAGCTGGGACACCCCCTGGTAGCTCCAGCTAGAGCGAGTTGGGTTCCCGCCACTCCCAACCACCTGAGACCACATTTTCATGTCAGCTTCCCACAGACCACTTGTACAAATGACCTTGTTCATGTTCTAGGCCACGAAGAATATCTGTCCAAAAGCAGAACCACACAGGCCTCGCCTCTGATTTTGATGCGGTAAAACAGGAGACTAATTAAAAAAAGGGGGCGGAGGGTCTGAGGGAGTTAAAAAAAAGAATCTGAACAGACACATCTCAAAAGAAGACGTAAGAATGTCCCAAAATGCACCTCCAAAGATGCTCGACACCATTGCTCATTAGGGAAATGTAAATGTAAATGAAAACCACACATCCGCAAGGACAAACAAAATTTATTATTTATTTATTTATTTGAGACAGAGTCTCACTCTGTTGCCCGGGCTAGACTGCCGTGGTGTCAGCCTAGCTCACAGCAGCCTCAAACTCCTGGGCTCAAGCGATCCTCCTGCCTCAGCCTCCCGAGTAGCTGGGACTACAGGCATCCGCCACCATGCCTGGCTAATTTATTTTTAGTAGAGACTGGGTCTTGCTCTTGCCCAGGCTGGTCTCAAACTCCTGAGCTCAAGTGATCCTCCCGCCTTGGCCTCCCAGAGTGCTGGGATCACAGGCGTGAGCCACCGCGCCCGGCCGGACAGATGAAATTTAAAGGATTGACAATACCTGGTGTTGGCGAGGATTGGGGAAGCTGAAATCCTCATACTCTGCTGGTGGGAACACAAAATGGCTTAGCTGTTTTGGGAAGGAGTTTGGCAGTTTCCTAAAAGCTAAATATACACTTACCCTGTAACCCAGAGGTCCTCGTAGGTGTCCATCCAAGGGAACCAGAAACGTGTCCACACAGAGACGTGGCTGTGCTCGTAGCAGCGTCAATCGCACAGCAGCCAAAAAGCAGAGCCCGTCCCATGCCCCGGCCGGTAAGGGATGGACAATCGTGCACGGACTGCGGCTCCTGCTCGGAAAGGAAGCGGCTGCGGATGAGAGCAGCGGCAGGGAGACGCCTCAGAAGCATCGTGCGAAGTGAGAGAGGCAGACACAAAGGACCACACTGCACACCTCCATTGTAGTGGCATTTGGGGCAAGACGCTTCCAAAACTGGACTGGGGACGATGACCCAGACTGGTCCTTCACCATCTACGGAGGGCCTCTGCCTCTCTCCCGGAGCATCCGCAAAACAGAACCCCTTATTGCCATAAAAAAATTATAGAAATTTTTTTTCTTATGGGCAGACAGGTATGTTAAGTTTTTTTTTAAAAAGTGAATTATAAAAATGGCCGGGCGCGGTGGCTCACGCCTGTAATCCTAGCACTCTGGGAGGCCGAGGCGGGCAGATTGTTTGAGCTCAGGAGTTCAAAAACAGCCTGAGCAAGAGCGAGACCCCGTCTCTACTAAAAATAGAAAGAAATTAATCGGACAAATAAAAATATATAGAAAAAATGAGCCGGGCATGGTGGCGCATGCCTGTAGTCCCAGCTACTCGGGAGGCTGAGGCAGGAGGATCGCTTGAGCCCAGGAGTTTAAGGTTGCTGTGAGCTAGGATGACGCCACGGCACTCACTCTAGCCTGGGCAACACAGTGAGACTCTGTCTCAAAAAAAAAAAAAAAAATAAGTGGATAGTCCCTCTTGGGTGGCAAAGCTCTGAGCTGGGAGGCCAGGAGCTGCCTCCTGTGCTATAGTGAGAAGAGTCACAGGAGAGAGTCTTGGAGAAGATCTGTGTCTGGATCCAGCTGTGCCTAAAGCCAGCTGCACCCTGCTCACTGCTCATCTGAGCTCCATGAGTCGAGAGCATTCCATCAACTGCCAGGCTGGTGCCAGACTCATAAGTAGTGAGGCCTGAGGAAGCAGGAATAGGTTAGTCCCTGCCCCGGGTGGGGTGGGAGACAGACTCCACTGTCCCGCGTGTCCCCACCCCTCGGCCCTGGCCCCAGGGGCATGAAGTATTGAGAGGGTGGGTGTGTGCTCCCAAACTGCTAGTTCAGGCATGACCAGATTCCAGAACCCAGTGTAGGCTCAGCTGGGACTTATGGATGTGACTGAACCATCTCAGGGTCATTTGCCAGCTGGCACTTTAACTCTACAATTCTTACTGCTACCTGTGGGCTCGGACAGGTAGAGCCACTCCTTAGCTGTGTGACCTGGGACAAGTTTTCTCATTTCTCAAATGAGGATACTAACAGTATCTACCTCAGGGGGTAGCTGGGAAAATTAAATGAACTAATCCATACAGAGGGGTTTGCTGTTCTTGCCATTGTTATTTTATTTATTTATTTATTTAGAGACAGGGTCTCTCTCTGTCGCCTGGGCTAGAGTGCAGTGGCGTCATCATAACTCACTGCAGACTTAAACTCCTGTCTCAGCCTCCCTATAGCTGGGACTACAGGTATGCCCCAACATGCCCTGCTAATTTTTCTATTTTTTGTAGAGACGGGGTCTTGCTCTTGCTCAGGCTGATCTCGAACTCCTGGCCTCAAGCAATCCTCCCACCTCGGCCTCCCAAAGTGCTAGGATTACAGGTGTGAGCCACCGCACCCGGCCCTGTTCTTGCCATTTGCTGTTACTGTTCATGATGGTCAGCTTAGTGCTTTGCACAGGTGAGGCACCAAGTGGGAGCTTAGTGTGTGTCCAGTGAAGGAAGGGATGGACATAACTCCTGGTGTGCACGTGCTGTGCCAGAGGGACACACACACGGTCACCCACGCACACTCTCTCTACCTTGCTCTAGTGTGCATATGTGCACACGCGTGCACACACACACACAGAAGGGCCCAGATTGCAGTGCCCTATGCAGAGGCCCTCCTGGGAGCCCAGGGCATCCCCACCCCGACTTCTCTGGAGAGCAGCCTGCAGCTCTCCAGGGCTCTGGGCTGTCGTCCCAGCTCCACGTTGCGGGGAGTACAGCTGGAGCCTGGCTCAGCCCTATACCACATATCAAGGGCAGCAGGACCTGCTGTGTCCTAGGAGCCGGGGAAGTACGTGCGGGGAGCTGGTTAAGCTGGGAGGACCAGGGGCTTGCTGGAGCTCTTGCTTCCAGAGCTTCTGTTCTCTGGAAGCTCCCCCTCTGCCCTCCCTGGGGCCCCCAGTCTCTTTCAATTCCCTACCTCCCCAAGCAGCACCCCCAAGTCCTGTCTGGGGGCTCTTGTGTGGTCCTGCCTGGTCTTTTCACTGGAGGTAGAGGGGCTTATCTGTGGACCTGGGTTGGACTCCCGGCCAGCTGCCTGCCTGAACCCATCCCTTTCAGAGGCCCCCCCCCCCCAGGCAACCCATCCGTCCAGCTCCTGGACCCAGCCTTTCCCTAGTGCTATGCATGTGAGCGTCAGTCTCTGCATGTTCTGGGCGGCATGCTGCCTGCTGTGCTAGTGGCCCCAGCCTTGTGGGCGGGGTGAGGATGCTGCTTACAGCACCCGGTGCCTTTGGCTGGGTGTGGCCCTCACGGTGCAATATCACCGCCCCCTGCAGTGCCTTACTGTTTTGTGTGGAATGTCTTAGTGTGCCATATAGACTGCCAGTGGGCTGTGTTTTGGGCCACTGCATATTATACTCAAGACATTAACCCTTTGTGTGACTGCTCCAGGTTCCTGGGCCCTGAACAGATAAGGTGGCGGAAGGGCACCTCTCTTCTGGGTGCTCCCAGAGCTCTCCATCCCCATCCCCAGCCCTTGGTTTCATGAGGTCCCAATATCCCTGAGTCTCCAGGCGGGGCTTAAGCTCAGAACACCTGGCAGAGGGGAGGAGAACCCTAGTCTAGTGTCCTGCTGAGCGCAGAGCTCTTACTGAGCACTGAGCACCCCCCACCCACACTCCTTTGCCATAGTGATGGGGGGGAACGGGTGGGGAGTTCCCAAACCCTTCAGCTGGTCCCTTTCTGTGCCCAGCTCCCAACAAAGGCGGCAGACCACGTGCCCTTCCTCAACGCGGGCCTAGGCTGGGCACGCACGCCGCCGCGCGCCCCGGCTCCAGCCAGGGCTGGATCCGACGCTGCGCAGCTCCCCAGAGGGGCGCGGAGCAGCACCTCGCAGCCCCGCCGCCCCCCACCCCGGCCGTGCCTCGCCCACTCCCAGCCGCAGCCGCTGCAGCGCCCGGGAAGCGGCGCTAGGGGGAGCTCTGGCAACTGGCTTGGCGGCTTGACTCAGAACCGTGCCCCCAACAGCTATTTCGCTGGACTTGCAGGGACCGGGAGGGAGGAGACGCTCGTTCCCCCTCCTCAGCAGCTCCACACTCTAACCATGGGAGGCCGAGAAAACAGCCCTGGGGGGTGAAGGTGCCTTTCCTCCCCATAACTCGCCTCCAGAGCCTCCCTCTCCCCCTACCCCCATCGCGGACCTTCGCGGCCCCCAGCGTTCTGCAGTGTCCCTGAGAACTTCGCCTCGCGCGACACCGGGATCCAGAGCCGAGCGGTCCCCTGGGACCGGCTTGCGTCCGCCTCTCGGAGTCTGGCGTGAGGGCCTCTCGGCGGCAGCCCCTCCTCCCGCTGCAGGAGGCGCGAAGGCCGGCCGGGGGGCGCGAGCCGTCCTGCGGGGCGCTGCGAAGCTCGCGCGGAGAGGGGGGTGTGGGGGGCGAGAGCCAAGCGAGAGCCAGGCAGCTATGGGGAGGCAGCCAGAGACGGAGACACCGGGAGAGACGCTATCAAACGAACAGCAAGCAAGCTGCTACTTTGCTTTCTTTTTTTTTCCCGTTCTTTCTTTCCTAACCCCTCTTTGCAAAGCTGGAACCAACCCGCGCGCCCCCGGGCCCGAGTCGCGGCTGCAGATGTGAATTTGGTTCCAGTGGGGAGAACGCGAGCTTCCCCCGGGCCTTGGCACATTCTCCCACTCTGAGGTCATTCCGTAGGTGGTCAGGAGGGAGAGCGCGCCTGGAGCCTTCCTGCCTCCATCCACTGGGGAGGGAGGCGAGGCGGGCGGGAGGGAGAGGGGAGGGAGAGGGGAGGAGCGCGAGGAGGGAGGGAGACGCCGCCAGCACACCACCAAGTGGCACCGAGCAGTGATAACAAACTCAACTTAAAAAAAAAAAAAAAGGAAAAAAGAAAAGGAAAAAAACTTCCCCAAGTTGCAGCCCGAGACGTGCGGACGTGCGGGTGGAGACGCAGGGCAGGGAGTGTGGGTGGCCCTGAAGCCCCCCGGCCTCCCTCAGCTGCTCTCCCAGGCTACGTAAAGCTCAGATTGAGGCCGACCAGGCCCTGCGCCCTTGGATGGGCAGGAAATGTGCTGGAGGCTGGCTTGGCTTCCTGCTGGGGACCCCTGGGGCGGCCTGTTCTCATGGGGGGCAGGACCCCCAGAAACCAACATCACCCCCCTTCCCTCTCCCACCTCCCACCCCAGCGGATGTGGGCAGATCCCGCCCACCCAGGCCCCAGAGAGCTGGGGTTTACATGGGGGGGGGTCTCTCCCCACCTCCCTCTATTCCTCCCCGCCGCCCCCAGGCCGATCTAAAAACAAGGCACCACCATCCTCTATAGTCGACTTTTTATTAAGATTATAAATTTAAACAAATAATCTGAACAGTTTTACCCGGTGATATACAATTCAGTATGCACAAAAATACAGGGAAATGAGGGAGAACGGCCGAAAAAGGAAGGTTGGCAACTTGTTTTGGAGTCCACATGGTGCTGATGGCAGAGAACCGGAGGGGCTACAGACGAACCCCACCTTTTTACAACAAAAAGCTTTAAATTAAACAAAATCTATCGAGCTGAAGACACAGGACGGGGTTCTCACAGGCTCGAACAATGCTGGTTTCATGAAATGCAACCAAAGGCTGAAGGAGGGCAGTGCAATTTGGAAGCACACACACAAACACCACAGCTGACCAGGAACTTAGTGAAAAGTCTCCAACGCAGTCGGCGGTCTCGGCCCCTCCCTCCCCGGGGGCCGCCGGGGATCCAGGTGAAGGAATCGACTTCCTTTTTTGTTTAGTGAGGACCGCAGTGCTGGGCATGATGGGAAATGTAGTCCGCCGTGCCCGCCCCCCACCCCTTCCCCAAACAGTGTCCGAGAGTGTCGGGGTGTCAGGCGCCACCCGCGAGTCCGCGAGACGGATGGAGGAGGGGAGAACGGAGCCAGAGGGGCGGGGAGAAGCGGGGTTCAAGACACCCGCCCCGGGAAGAAAAGAAAAAAAAAAGTTGAAGTGTTTTCATTTCTGCCTTCTCATTTTGAGAACTTTGGAGTCCGCCCCCAGAGAGGAAATGTGACCCAAACGTCCCTTTCGGAGATAGAGTTTGCCTTTGTTTTTGCTCAGGATTTCACAAGACCCATTCCTCACCCCACGGAGGGACTCGGGAGAGCGGAACGTCGGGCTTCCCGGGTCTGACAACTGATTGCAATCGGCGTCCCGGGCCCAGCGCCCTCCTGCGCTGCGCCCCCGGCGCGCCCCGGCGGCCCGGGCGCCCTGCCTCGCCCCCGGCTGCCCGGCACCTCCTCCGGGCAGCAGCCCTCCCTCACGTGGCAGGCTCCTCGCTAAACACCACTGCAATCACTACAATAAAAAGAAAAAAAGAGTAGGAGAAACACAAAGCATACTTAAATAGGCGCTTTTTCTCTCTGCAAAAATAAAGTCCAAGATTTTAGATTTCTTTTTTTATTTTACAATTTATAAAACATCAGCCGCCTCCCTCTGCTTGCCCCCAGCTCAGCCCCGAGTGGCCTGGCGCCCGCTCGGTCCCTCCTCTCGCCCCTTGGCCAAGTCTTTGTCTGGCCCCAGCCCCGCGGGGCCCCGGGTCCCTGTGCCCTCGGGGGTCCCTAGAAGGCGACAATGGCTCGAGTCCAGGCGCCGAGGCTGGCGAGCGCCTGCTTGGCGCACAGCTGCCCGTTGAGCGGCGGCGGCTGCTCCGAGGAGTCCGGCTGTCGGCTCACCAGCCCGGAGAAGCCCGAGCCAAAGATGGAGATCAAGTTTGAGATGTTGGACGCGTCCGGGGACGAGTCCGGGCAGAAGTCCTCGAAGCGGGCGCGCTTGCAGGGGGCGAACGGGGCGCCCCCGGGGGGCTCGGCCCCCAGGTCGCCCACGTCCTCCTCGTCTTCGTCCTCCTCCTCCTGGCCAGGGTAATACTTGCGCTTGCAGCCGGTGGTGGACGCCGGTCCCGGTCCCGGAGCGCCCTGGCCACAGCAGGGGCAGTGGGCGGAGGCGCAGCAGTCCTGGTGCAAGTAGCCGTTCTCCACCGTAGTCACCACGTGAGTGTCCAGGTCCAGCACGGTGGTCTGGCTGCTGCAGTGCACGCCGAAGTCCGAGGGGGCCGGGTACGCGCCCCGGTAGAAGCCGGGGGAGGAGGCGGGTGCCGGGGAGGCGGGCGGGGAGGCGGCGGCCGCCGGAGGGGTGGCCCCTGGGGGCGCGGAGGGCGCGGAGCAGGCAGCCGAGGCGCGAGGGTCCCGCAGGCAGAGCGCAGCGGGCGCGGGCGGCGGCAGAGGCAGCGGCAGCGCAGGACCCGGCTGCAGCGGCTCCAAGGGCTGCCCGCGGTGGGGCGCGCCGTGCGGCGGCTGGAGCGCGGCGCACCCGGGCAGCTCCGAGAGCGCCCCCGCGCCGCCCGCGGGCGTCCCGGCCGCCGCCGCCGCGCAGCCCCTGGGCGCCGGGTGCTGGTGCTGGTGCAGCTGCTGCTGGAGGTGCAGCTGGTGGAGCTGGTGGAGCTGGTGCAGCTGGTGCCGGGCGGCCGGCTCGCGCGCCTCCGCGTCCCCGCAGCCGCCAAGTTGGAGCGGGCCGAAGTCAGCCGCGCTGGCGGGCATGCCCGGCGCCGCGTACGCGAGGTGCTGGTGCTGGTGGTGGGGCGGCTGCTGCTGTTGCTGCTGCTGCTGCTGCTGCTGCTGCTGGCGCCGGTAGAGCTCAGCGTAGCGCTCGCTCAGGTAGAGCTGGCGCGCGTTGCGGAGCACGTAGGACACCAGGAGGTTCTTGTGCAGCTTGATGCCGCCGCGCTGGGTCCGGGAGCTGTGGATCTTGCGCAGGGAGATGCTGATCAGGCTCTGGGCGTCCAGGGCGCACTCCATGCTCCCGCGGAGACGGCGGCGGCGAAGCAGCCGCCGCCGCTGCTGCTAGTGCTGCTGCTGTTTCTTTCTCCAGCCGGGCGCCTGGGCGCGCCAGGCAGGGGAAACCGAGCCCGGGTCAGCGGGTCGGCTGCGCTCCGAGAGGCGCCGCCACCATGCGCTGCGCGCCACCCGCGGGCTCGCGCTCCCCAGACGGCGCCAAAGCAATGAGCCTCGGCCGGCCCGGGTCCCAGCTATTTAGCTGGGTGCCCGGGCCCCGCCCTACACCGGATAAGCCAATAGGAGCGCCCAGAGCCTCCCGAGTGACAGGCGCTGCCCGCCCCAGGGCCACTCGGCTGGCCAATCAGACCAAGGCGGTTCCTTTGTGCTATTCAAATACCGAACGGACCCCGGGCCTCCAACGCCGCCGCTGCCTCGAATGTTCTCCTGGGGCCGCCGCGCCGCGCGGGACTCGGAGCCGCCGGCGCCGTGGTCTGCAACATGGGTCGCCTCGTAGCAGCCACGTTAGAGCCCGCGGCTGCCCTCGGCTTAGCTCCTGGGAGCCGAGGGTCGGCTCACCTGAGTGCTGGGGCGACGGCTCCTCCCCCTTCCGCAAGGCTGGGCCTCACCTGCGGCAGGTGCTCCGCGGATCCCCACTCCGGGCCATGCGGCGCCTCCTCTTTCTCACCTGTCGGCCCCCAGGTGACCCGCGGGAGCAAAGGCCTCTGCTAGTGGGGCCGCCGGCTTGACACTGAGGGACATCAAGGGAGAGAGGTTGGGGGTACGCTCCACCGCAGAGAATGCTGGCCCTGTCATTTGGGCCGAGGAGCCTCTGGGAATCCTCACGGAAGGGCTGTTCTCCCCATTGGCCTGACGGGAAAAACTAAAACATCGTGAATGTTGATCTCCTCTGACGGAGAAAGTTCAAGGCATGCCCCAGAAAGGCGTGGACCTCGAACCAGCTGAGCCCCCAAGGCGTCCTGAGAGCCTGACGCTGAGTTTCCTAATCACCAGTTCTGTAACCTTTCCTTTCGTGCCTAACTACTAATAATGACAATGGGGACTATTATTATGGGCCCACTGTGGGGCAGGCCTTGGAAGAACCGCCCTTTGGCCTCGCTCTAACGGTAGCAGAGCAGGGGCCTGAGGCTCAGAGGAGTGGAGTGACCTGGGGGTCACACAGGTAGGACCGTGAGCTCCAGACAGGACGGCGATACCAAGGGCCGAGGAACTAGCCAACTTAACTTTTGTTCACACCGTTTTCCTTCCTATCCTGAACCACTCACGGGCCACCTCCTCCCAGCTGGGGACTGAGACAAAGGCAGAAGCGAGGGACAGGATCGCGATTCCTGGGGGCTCCCCATCTGGACTGGAGGCCTGAGGGGGTGACTGCTGCTCCGAGGGGCTGCAGGCACCTGCACAGACGGGAGGCTCCTTGAAGTGGTCGGGAGGTTTGCCTGAGGAAGGGTCTGTGAGTGGCCTCGAAGGGTCCAAGAGACCCCCAGAGCTAGGTAGGACCTGGCCGGGGGAGGCTCCATGAGCAGACCTCCTGCTGTTTCACCTCCTCCTGGGGGATCTTTGAGTCTCCTCTTTCCTTAGGCTTCCTTTCCAGTGCCCCTAGCACTAACTTTGTCCCTCAGTGGGAGCGAGACCACCAATCTGTCCTACAGTTTCTGGGTCTCCCTTTAGTCCTAAGATTTCCTAAGATTTGTTTCCTTCCTTAAACAATTTTTCAGCATCTACTTAGTGCCATAAGTCAAAGGCGGAAACAAAGCGAACGGGTGTGTATCCCATTTTTCAGATGAGAAAACCTGGGCACTGACAGCGTGAGAGACTTGCCCAGGATCCCAGGGCTCCAGGTCCAGGTCCACCTTTTTTCCATGCCATCTTAGAACAACCTCAAACTGGTCTGGGCCCCTGTGACCAGTAGCAGCTCTTCCAGCCCCCTCCCAGAGAAGCCAGGATTGAAATTTCAGGGGGACTTCAGAGAAGGGACATGTTGCCTACATTCCATTGGTGATCTGGTGGCAGGGACATCCAGGGCTGTGGAACTTGCTCATGTGATAATACCTGTAGGATTAAAAATGCACTGCCCCTTATTTCCCTGGTGCCACAAAGGCTTCACTGATTTATGTTTGAAGTTCACCTTTGAGACGTCACTAGCACACAGGAAACCGGGAGCTCTTGTCCGGCTTTACAGCTCTGAGGACTCAGTACACGACAGTCAAGTCAAGCCAAAAGCTCCAGAATGTATTATTAACGCTGATTTGGGGCCTTCGTTCTGTCGGTGCACAGTATTTACTGGGGAAACTAAGAGTTTGCATGCTCTGCTTGAGGTCACACACCAGGAAGGGCTAGAGTCAGGATTTGAACCCAGGCCTGTTTCTAGGGCCAGAGCTCGTTACAGGTTCCTCGGAGTCAGCTTCTGCTGTCAGTGAAGCGGAGTCCAGTTCTCAGGGCCCAGCTCATGGTGAATGCGACCTTGATGTGATCGGCCCCAGCACTTTTCTGCCAGCCGCTCTGGGATCAGGCCTGCAGGAGCCCACAAAGAAGCGAGTGTCTGTCGCCGCTGAGCTCGTCATGCACAGCCTTTCTTGGAGCTGTGCCCCAGAACAAAACTCTAGGGGCTCAGATGGGGAGTCTGGGTAGGGATGGAAGTGGATCCCAGCCACAAGCTGTGGGACAGGGAGCCAGGCCACTCCCAGTCCCCCTGGGAGGCAGCCTCTGCCACAGGGTGAATTTTGAGGTCCTCCAAGGCCCTTCCACTCCCTGGGGCCGGCTGAGAAGTGGTCAGCCTCATCCGAGTGGCCCCTTCTCTGTGCCTTCTTGTCGGGGCCCACGCGTGCTCTTCCCCTCTTTCTCAAGAACCGAGAGGTGGGCAGGTAGGGAGGGCTAAGCAGTTGTCTAGCTTAATAAAAACCCTTGATCTTTTGTGGGGTGGCATGGGACAGGGAGTTGCACAGCTGCTGTAAGAAAACCCTTGCTGAAGGAGGCAAAGGAGCAGCTGAACTATTTGGTGCCCCGGGAGCAGCATGGCTCGGGGGGCACACAGTAGGAATTCTGTAAATGTTTACAGAATGGGTGAGCCACATGCCAGGCTTCCAGTGGGATGCACGCGCGGGATGGTTCAGGGCAGGGGACCGTAGACTGTCCAGGGCAGCGAGCGTGTGCGCGTGTGTCTGAGTATCTGTGTGCGCACGTGTCGGGAGGAGGGGGTCCTCGGATCTGCGTCCCATGAGGGGGCAGATCTGAACGAGACAAGGCTCATTGGATGAGGGGCTGGCCTTATTTGTCTGGGCACCTGAGAAAGGTTGGGGCGCTCACCTTTCCCCCAGGGCTGAGGAGATTGTATCTGGCTCTGAGTCACTGCTCCCTGGAGGAACTTAATTAATGCCTCAATATTTACCGAGTGTCTGCTGGGACAGCCCAAAGCAGGGCCTGGAACCGCCGGGGACCTGGGTGCTCATCAAACCCCAGGTGGTGTCAGCCCCACATCAGAGCAGCTAACACCTCAAAAGTGCACAGACGCCTGTGGACACCTTCTGGTCACTCAGGCTTGGGGGTAGGTGGCATGGTTAGGCAGGCTCCGGGCCAGCGGTGGGGTTTGCCTCCTTGGCTCCCGGGGGTTGGTGGGGAAGAAGGTGCAAAGGCAAAAACCTTAACTGGCGGTGTTGCGTCTCGGGGAGAGGGAGGGAGATTTGGGACTCATGCATTCACTCACTTGTTCATTCGTCTGAGAGAATTTCCAGAACCCTTCTCTGGAGTCCCTGGGAATGGGTCAGGGAGTAAGACCTGATTCTGCCTTCAGAGGGCCATGACTGGGGGAAGCAGACAGGCTAAACAGATGAGACAATACGGAGAGATGGGTCTGTGATTAGGAGGACAGGGCTGGAGGAGGGTGGGAGAAGGATCTCACAACTAGTCCCAGAAGGCTTCCTATAGGAAGGTAAGACCTGGAGACCAAGAAGCGGGAGGGGCTTTCCAGTAGAGAGAACAGCAAAGGGCCCAGCAAAGGGCCTGGTATACAGTAGGCGCTCAATAAGTAAATACAATGCATATAAATATGCACATGACATTGTTAGAGTAAGAAGGGCTCTAGGGACCAGGTTACACCCACCCCCAACTTCCAGATGGGTGAACTTCAGTCCAGAGAGCAGGACGGATGTGTTCAGAGCACCAGTCCAGAGCTGCTCCGGAACCCACACGTCCCATCTCCCCGTGCAGCCTCTAGCTGCCCCAGGGTGCTGTGTCTGTGGCTGGGGACAGGGTGGGGGGTGTTACTGAGCCCCAGGGCTTTGGGCAGCAACAGGGAAGGTGGCAGGGCATGGCCAGCTGCAGAGGTCATTGTTGAGTCCTCTCTGAGGCAGGGGAGCCGGTGGCATTTGGAGGCAGGCGCTGGTCTGTAGCGGCGGGCACTGGAGAGGGAGGCTGGGGTCCCAGAGCTGGGGCAGCCTCCACCACCCTGCAGGACCTGCAGGGTCACCAGCCCAGGTGGAGGTTAATGACCCATCAACGTCTGTGTTTGCCCAGAGTGGTCCTGAGCAACAGGCCCAGGGCCCAGAAAGCGATTGTGGCCCCTGGCGTCAAGGACCTTCAGCATAACGAGAAAGACTGGCGGTGGCTTGGCTTCTTATAGAGCTCTTGCTCTTGCCAGCCACTGGGCTAAGTCTCCCTGAATCCCCACACCAACGTTAGAGGCAGGTTCGGTTATAATCCCCATTTCATGGATGAAGCAACTGAGGCACAGAGCAAGGAAGGAGAAGTGCCAGGGCTCTGGGCAGCAGGGGAGTAATGGAGGCCCCACCGCTCCCATTCCCTGGTCTTTTGGATGAATTCTTGTCAGTGGAACGTGCATAGAGCGCAGATGTGATCTCTCACACCTGAGGTCTCTGCCCGAGCACCTGGCAAAAGCTGGGTGTCCGCTCGTTCATTCATTCAGTGAGTGACTATGAATGCTGGCCAAGGTGCAGGCGCTGTGCTGAGCTGTGGGGAGAACTCCAGGCAGATCTCACCAGGCAGACCTCGTTGCTCAGAGCCAGGCTGAGGGATCCTTTTAATTGCTTGGGCCAAATCTGACTGACTGCTAGTGTCTGCCTGGAGCCCTGTGTTGGAAGGGATTTGGCACCTGCACTGATTGATTAGTGATGTCTGCTGAGGGCTCAGCTGGAGCCTTTGTGGGTAGCGCTTCTGGGATGAGGATGCAGTGTCTGTCCAGCACTTTGGACATCTGGGTGGTCTCACAGATAGAGTGGGGGCCGGGGGTCTGCAGAAATGGCTTCCAGCTCCAGATTGGCCCTATTATCCCTAGCTAATATACATCCCTCTCTTGGGCCTCAGTTTCCTCATTTTTCATCCCTCCAGGAGGTGCTGTGAGCATTGAATGATTCAAACGTGCTTTGGAAAGTCGAGGGGCACTGTGATAGAATAGATACTGAAATGAAACGGGAAACTTCCCTCTTTTTTCCTTTCTCAAAATCCTGCCAGAAGCTGAGCACGCTGGGCAGCCGAGTTAATCCTGGGCCAGGCCTGGGCATGCATTATGCATGTGCATGTGTGCACACTGTGTGCACACACATGTGTACAGATGTGCACGTGCACACGTGTACACGTGTGCATGTATGTTCATGTAGACACATGCACATGTGTACGTGCACACACATGCATGCATGTTCATGTAGACACGTGTGCATGTGTGTGCATGGGTATGTGTGCATGTGTGTTCATGCAGACATGTGTGCATGTGTGTGTTTGGCGCAGCTCAATGGTTCCTGGCTCAGACTCGTTTTTATAACTCACTTAGTATAGACCTTTGTCCCCTCCCTGGCTCAGCTGGGAGTTTCTAAGGAGTGAGACTCTCCTTGGGTCTTAGGAACTGAATCTTGGAATTTTTTCCATTTGAGCAGTGGGAGCTGGTATATGTGCCTCTTGCCTTCCTCCCTCCCTGCGCTGTGAATAGGAACTGGAGACATCATTGTGCCAGACACAGCACTACGTTTAACAAGAATTATTTTCATTAATCTTCCAAACAATCTAACGAGGTGCGTGGTGCTACAATCCCCATTTTACAGTTGAGGAAACTGAGGCCTAGAGAAGGGAAGTCCGGTTCCTGGGGTCACACCTCTCCTGGCCCTGGTGCCACCTCTGAGCTGAGCTAGGCCAAGGCTGGCTGCATCCATTCGTGACCAGCTGCACCCTGGCTCTTCTGGCCATTCATTCATTGCTCATTTATTCACTCATCCTTTCATCCTTGCTCAAGCATTAAGTGCCTAATGTGTGCTGGGCTCTGTGCCAGCTCTCAGAACCACTGCAGGCCCTGCCCTCACGAACCTTACTCAGCTTCTAGACTGGAAATACACCCGAAATAAGCGAGCAGGTAAACAGCGAGCTTGCAATGAGGGTGACGAAGGAAGCGAGTTGCGCTTCACCAAGGCCTGACAGTGAGTAGGGTGTCTGGTCTCCCAGGCGTCCGCGCCTGGCGCTGCCCTGGGCAGGTCTCCTGCGGCCCCCCGCCCAAGGCCCCGCTTCTCAGGGCGGGCTCTGCAGCAGCCTGCCCTGGGCCCGGGCTTGCTCATGTCCCTCTTGTTCCCAACTCTGGCAAATGTTTAGTGTTGCGTACACGAAACAAAGCAGAGTTTTTGTTCCTGTTTTGAGAACATTTCCCAAAAAATCATTTCTCAAGTGCGTGTGGGAGAGAGAGAGATAGCCCAGTGGGGGCCGTTCGTCTGCCCTCAGTTCAGCCCCTGAGCTCCTTTTCTTGCTGAAATGTTTTTAATAAGGCCAAATGGGATTTTGGTTTGGGACCTTGTGCTGGTGAAAGGGCACCAGGCAGGGCCCTCGACACCCCTGTCCTCAGCGAGCCTGCCCCGCCCCTTGGAGCTCAGGTGCTGTTGTCACCTTTGTCAGACAGGTGAGCACATTGAGGCACAGGGAGCTTCTGGGTGGGGTCCTCCCACTAATGAGTGGGGGATTGGGGGCAGAGCTCACATATGCGCACACACGTACACACATGCACACATGACACGCCCACACGCACACACACAACGCTCAGCGCTAAGTGAACTTCCCAAAGTTACAGGTCTGGCCTCAGGAGACCTGAGGTGGGGGAGCCTCACCTGTGACCTCCGAGGGGTCGAGCAGGGGAGGCGAGCACAGGTAGGAGGCGGAACCTGGTGGTTTGAGCCAGGGCAGGGCTTTCCCGGAACTGACCCGGGATGTGGCCAAGTGAGTCTCTGCCTTTCGTCCTGCGTGGTGGCTCCTGGGACCCTCTCCTTAGCATATTTATTAAGCACTTACTGTGTACTAGCCACTGAGTTCTTTACATCAGGGGTCCCCAGCGTGTGGTGAGCTGTATAATTATTTCATCATATATTACAATGTAATAACAATAGAAATGAAGTGGAC
>CAUYRB010071575.1:0-10905 GCA_963574695.1 Propithecus perrieri | reverse complement strand
GCTCACAGCAACCTCAAACTCCTGGGCTCAAGCAATCCTACTGCCTCAGCCTCCCGAGTAGCTGGGACTACAGGCATGCGCCACCATGCCCGGCTAATTCTTTTTTTCTATATATTTTTAGCTGTCCAATTAATTTCTTTCTATTTTTGGTAGAGACGGGGTCTCGCTCTTGTTCAGGCGGGTCTCGAACTCCTGAGCTCAAACAATCCGCCCACCTCGGCCTCCCAGAGAGCTAGGATTACAGGCGTGAGCCACCTCGCCCGGCCCTCAACTTAATTTCTTAAAATAAAATTGCCAGTTCTTCACAAACGGATTTCTGGCCTGTGAAAGCCAATGGTCAAGGTCATAATTTTTTGTATCAGATACTCATTCCTCCAATCTGTGTTTAAAGTGCCGGGTACTCCATGAGGTAATGGGGACACAGGTGAGTGAACCCAGGCTCCTGCCCTCTATGGATTTGGTCAGGTGGGGAAACAGGTGTGTAAAAGAACACATGAGACCAATGGGGGTAACTGCTCTAAAAAATGGGATTTGCAGAAGGGAGAGCAAAGGTCAGGGAAAGGAGGGCTGCTGGAGCAAAGGATGTTTAAGCTGAATCTTAAAGGGTAGCACGATGGTGGGAGTGCCCACAGATAACTGGAAGGGGAGGGACCTCCCCATAGGGTGAACACCTAAGGCCCTGAGGTGTGAAATAACATGGGGAGGGGAGAGGTAACCTAAAGACAGTGGAGAGGGTAGAAGCCAGGTTAGGGACACCAGGAGGGCCATGTTAAAGAAAGTTAGACTTTATTTTGAAGTCATGGAACCTTTTGTAGATGTTTCACTGCTGATCTTTGTTTAGTCCCAGATCACTGCAGTGGCCCCCAAATTTATGCAAATGTAGGGCAAGTTGGCATCCATTGTTCTGGGATTAGGGCATCAAACCAAATTAATAAACTAACAGCTCCAGGGCCAGATAAGGACCCAGACCAGTTTTGTTTTTTGGAGACAGTCTCACTCTATTGCCCTGGCAAGAGTGCTGTGGCATCAGCCTAGCTTACAGCAACCTCAAACTCCTGGGCTCAAGCGATCCTTCTGCCTCAGCCTCCCGAGTAGCTGGCACTACAGGCATGCGCCACCATGCCTGGCTAATTTTTTCTATATATTTTTAGTTGTTCAGATAATTTCTTTCTATTTTAGTAGAGATGGGGTCTCGATCTTGCTCAGGCTGGTCTCGAACTCCTGACCTCGAGAAATCCTCCTGCCTCAGTCTCCCAGAGTGCTAGGATTACAGGCGTGAGCCACCACGCCCAGCCCCAGACCAGTTTTTGTTTTGCTTGCTTTTTTTTTTTTTAATCAAGCTAACAGCTTAAAATCAGGGTATTTCACATAAAACTCAATATTTTTTACTCTTCCTAAAAAAAAAAAATTTAACTGTAAGTGCCAAATTCCTGCTCTGTAACAGTTGGTCATTGCTGAGTGGTGGCTACCCTGTCAGGCTTCTGGCTCCCAGAGGCAGTTGAGGTTTTGACCCCTGGTGTAAAAGAATGTTTTGTGACTGGCTCAAGGCCCCACTCTAAAACCCCAGGTAGTTAGAGCTTGTCATTGGGTAAAGCGATTTGCAGGAAGAGCCCTGGACCTCTTGGGAGGAAAGACACCAATCCCTAATCTCCTTCCCCAAGACTTCACTCTATTACAGCTAGGCAGGCCAGGCAGGGTAGATTAGAATGGCTTCCAGTGGCAGGGAGCAATGAGGCTCCTAAAATAACAACTAACGCTTAAATCAGCTCAGGCTCTGTTTCTAGGGAACCCAACCTAAGATAACTAGGCTTTCTGCCAAGAGGGGAGCTGGGGGTTCAAGTGATCAACTGGAAAAAATCACCAAATAGCATCATGCTTACGCCCCAAATTTGTGGAGCAGGTTTTATAAGTTATATAACCAAACACTTTAAGTAGGGAATGCTAGACTCAGATTTTACACTTTCAATATATTATTCCAGGCATGGAGTATGGTTTGTAGGGAACAAAGCAAAGACTGTTTAGGAAGAAATTTTCCTATTCCACAACAGAAGTAATAATGCATGACAAAGCACAGTAGCAAAGGCCATGGAAAGAGGTAACCAAGTTCAAAGACACGAATGGGGTAGAAATGACTTGACTTTATGATCTATTAGACATGAAGACTAATGGAGAGGTCTGGGATAACTTCTGAGTTTCTGACTTGGGAAATTGGGTGCTTCCTAGTGCCTTAACATGATTAGAGTAATAGGTGGGGAGAAGGAGGACAGCTTAGATCACTCAAGATGGAGAGACACAATAGGCAGTTGCTACGACTCACATCTGGGACCCAAACAATAGGTCAGGGATTGAGGGATACAGGTAAAACAAGTTAGAGGAGAGCAGATCCTAGAGATGGAGATGGGGAGACAGTTCCCTGAAGACATCATTTGAACAACTAGATTCAATCTTGCCTGAAACCTGAGGATGATCTGGGCTTTTAAAATGCAAAAGCTAGTATATTTTGCTTGGGCTAGTTTGAGTTGGGCTTCTGTCACTTACAGCCAAAAAAATTCTAACTACCAAAGTAGAAAACCATACTTTGGATAGTGAAAAAAAAATTGAGAGGAACTAAGGAATGGAACATAAGGGGGATTTTTAGAGTGTGTGTTTGCAATTTAACTTAGGGACAACCGGAGTCAGTGCCAGGGGGTTTCATAGTAATTCTGATTTAAAAGAACAAAATTCTGATTTAATAGAGTAAACTTCTCCCAGGAAGTTAGTCAACACTTTATCAGTTGTACCATCTTCTCTTTTTAGTCTCAGCATCCCAGCATCACCACCTTAATTTTACATCTCCAACTCCCTTCTCACTCCTAATATCATGCCTCATTTTTACTACCTTTATTCCCTACCCTGTTTCTTCTATAAAGACCGTGGCTGAGAAAGGAAGCTTAATAATATAAGAGAATCAGAACTTTTAGAATTGGAAGAAAATGAAAGATCACATGTTTGTGGCAACTGTGGCTCCTGTAAACCGAACGTCTTACTCAAGCTTTTTGGAATGGATAAAGATTAACGAGGAAAACAAAATACAATAAGATATGGTCGCTGTATCAGTTAGCTTTTGCTGTATAACAAACCACCACAACATTTAGTGGTTTAAAATGACAAACATTTTACTGTTTCTCATGAGTCTCTGTCAGCTGGGTGGCTGTGCTGGTCTGGGCCAGCTCAGTTGGGGCTGGGTGATCTGGAATGGCCTCGCCCATGTATGTGGTGATTGGCAGGCCAATTGCTCTAGAAGGGCCTCAACTGGGCTAGCTCATCTCTGCTTCATGTGATCTGTTATCCTCCAGCAAGCCAGCCCAGACTGGGTCACTTGGTGGTGGTGGTGGCAGGGTTCCCAGATCAGCAAGACAGGGCAAACCCCAGTGCATATGCACTTTTAAAGCTTCTGCTTATGTCACATTTGTTAATATCCCATTAGCCAAAGAAGTCACGTGGCCAACCCAGAGCCAGAGTCAAGGAATGGAAATAGACTCTCCTTGATAAGAAGAATGACAAAGTCATATCACAAGGATGTGCATATGAGATGAGAGGAACTCATAGCCATTTTTATAATCTACTTCAATCCCTAACCCAAATTTCACAATCTAGAGAAGCATATTTGTAATAATAATATATATTTATCGCATATATGATATATTAATATTTATGTATCCAAATATATGATATATATTACAAAATATATGATCCATATATAAGTACATATATCATACATTTATGTAAGTATCATATTTTTATGGTACTTACATATCATTTATACCATTTATATATGAGTACTATTGTTGGAATTAACTTCTACCTTTATAGTCACTGATTTATGGCCAACTAACTAAAACTTCTTAATGTTTAATAGATTTGTACATGCTGTAAAATTCTTCACAATCAATTTAATGAATCAAGAAAGAGGCCTTATGAACTTCTTGTGCTTGCTCTTTTCTCTCAGCATGAAAATCCTCCCCAATATGCCTTACTTCTTAAAATAGGTATGCTCCTGAAGAGATCTGGGCAATTAAAATATAAACCAAACACATTTAAAAAACACTAGGGAAACAACTATTTACGGTTACTTTAGATTGACTCATTTGGAAAACCAAATCTCTTAATTTGTTTATTATATTAACTCAGATTTTGTACATAGCAAAGCTCGCCTGCATGCTTTTTTGATGGTGACAGAGGTGGTGCGCATGTTGGTGTTGGTGATGATGATGGCGTTGAGAGGTGGTAGTGATGATGGTGATGGTGATGCAGGTGGTAGTGGCGATGGTGATAGAGGTGATGGTGGTGGAGATGGGGAAGGTGGTTATGGAAGTGATGGTGGTGGAGGTTGAGTGGAGGAAGACTCTGAGATGGAAACCTTCAGTTTGCTGCAGTGGTTTCCATATGGTCCTTCTGCCAGATCCCAGGCTGTATAGACACCTGGGGTAAATGAATTGGAAAAAGGAATAGAAAAACAAGAAGTCAGAGAAAAGAAGTAAAGCAGGTAAAGTGTAGAATGAGATGTCCGTTAGGCCGGTTTCCTACAGTGCCAGGCGAAACAGCCAAGTGCTCTTCCTTCAGGCCTCTGTTGGGTATCATCTCTTCCGGGAAGGCTTATCTCGCCTTCCCTCAGCTGGGCTAGATGCTCCTCCCATGCACGCTCTCTCCTTCCTCCATCCTAGCCCTCTCTACACCTTGTGATAATTGCTTGTCTGTATTCCCTTCCCACTAGATTGTAAGCGCCCTGAGGGCAGGGACCGCATCTCATTCTCTCTTATTCAATCCTGAGTCACTATGGTACATAGTGGGTGCCCTGTAATACTTACTGACTAAATGAATGTCAAACCACCACACCTTTCTACCTTCTTTCCCTCTAAAAGTACATTTTGCTCAATGGCATCAGAGAGAGTGTCCTGAATGACTTAAGTGTCACTGCCCCAAGCTCTCTGGGCTTGCTAGTATCAGATAACAGGCTGGGTAGGTCCTCCAGTTGAACAGTAATACAGCATAAAGTCATAAAGTACTAGAGTTCAAAAGCACAGTAAGAAACCACCTGTTTTAAGATGAGGAAACTGGGGTCCAGATAAGCAAAGTGACTCAATTAAGACTACACAGATAGGGTCACATTTGAACCATAACTCAGGAACTCAAAGTCTACATTTTATAACCAAGGTGTCTTTGGCATAATGCTAGATGCACCCTTGGGACTTACTTCTAATTATGCTGGTTGGAGGCAATCTTGCTTATCAGTGTTGTAACTCGTTCATAAAGGAGCAAAGACTTGCTTTTAGCTCTCTAAAAACTGACTGACAGATATATATATGGCTTGCATTTGTAGCTCACATTACATCGTACTGGAAACTGCTGGTATAGGGCAATAATGACAATGGTAATCCCCTTCTCCAGGGCCAGTTCTTGATTTAGGGGTGGCTGTGTTTTTCCTTTCAACTGAATATGTTTTTTCCCTACTTTTTTTTTTTTTAATTTAGATCCCAAGAAAATTCCGTATATTTTTCCTTACACTGAACTGTCACATATGGCCATAAAATGTAGGAAGCTGTCTGCTAGGGAGATTCTGGGAAAGGTTTGAACCCCTGTGTTAGGTAGATAGTGAGGAAAATCTGGCTCTCGTACGGACAAAAGCGGGCCCCTCTCCTTGGTGCTGCCTTGAGCAGTTGCCACACCTGGGGAAGAAGGACAGGATGGGCACCTCATCTTGGTACTGCCCCACCTTAATCCTGCCCTGAGCAACTGCCACACCTGGGAAGCCCCTGGACCAAGTAGCTCAAGCACAATAGGATCTGGAAAGTGACCTAGAGTAACTTAAAGCTAATTATCATTTCATTAATTGTCCATCAGCATGGTTCCATGGTAACATCTGAACTACCAGGAGGGTCCAATCTGGACAGTATAAAACAGGGCCCCAGACCATAACCAGAGCCTCTTGTTATGACAGTGGGCCCATTTGTTGCCTGTGGAAAACGTGTCTTGCTGTTGCTTTTTTTGCTCTATAAACCTATCTTGCTCTTCCTCAATAAACCTCATTTTTGTGCTTACCCTGCTTTTGGTGTGTCTGGTCATCCTTTGGCCAAGGGCACACCAAGAACTGAGAACAAGATTGCTCACCGGACATCTGAACAAAAGAGAGAGATGGAAGAGCAGAAATGTCCCCCGGCCCCCGCCACACCCCTTGCTTCCTGCATTAGAAGTTCTCTTGTGAGGCAGTGATATCGGGAACTGCCAAGAGGGGAAAGTCATGAAAGTCAAAGGAAAGCTGACCCAGAATCCTGGAATTGTTGAGCTACTGAGGTAACTCGTCTTGGAACCCACCTTTACCTGGACTTCATGTTATGTGAAGTAGTAAACTTTTATTACTTAAGCTACCTTTAGTCCGTGTCTTGTTACTTTCAGACAAACTAAGCGATCCACACGGTATTCATTCATTGTGTGCACTCCCTGCTCTGCAGGGGTATAAGTAAATCCCAGTCTTCCAAGGGCAGGCACCTGGGCTTGCTTTGCCATCCTGCAGAAGAGGTCTAACCAGCAGTGTTGACTTTTAGACACATCTCTTTGGGATATCATCGCTGATATTTGCAGGCTGAGAAATTTTTGGTGCCATTTGTGTAACACTAGGCAACCTACAAAAACATAAAAACCTCTGGCCTCTGTGTGCTTACAAGCACACATTGTATGTGTGTAACATGTTGTGGCTAAAACTCAATGGTTTTGTTCCATTGTTATTTATGATTATGAAAGTAAGCCTTGTTTGTTGTATAAACATTGAAAGTGCAAAAAAGTATAGAGAAGAAAATAATACCCCAGTAATCTCACCACTCAGATATAACCCCTGGTAATATTTTAAGTATGTATCTCTATCTTTGCAGACTTTTTTGTGTAGATATTAATAGTATATATTTTAATAAAACAGTATATAGTGTATATTGTAATAAAAATAGGATCATGCTAAATATACTCTTTTGTGGTCCCTTTTGTAAAAGCTCAATGATAATGTGCCTGTGTTCAGACTCCTAAATGTCTTGTGCATGTTTTCCAGAAAGCAGCTATGAGTTGATACCATTCTCTTTGATCTTAATGTCACATATGTGTGGAGCCTTGACAGATGACAAAATAGTTTCAAATAAATTATTTTCTGTTTTTGTGTTCTCACCATAACCTATCTACATGTCCACCCTAACATCTCTAACAATATTGAACCTATTTTTTTAACTAGCTTTCTTTACCAACTAAGTCATGAATTCCTGGAGAGAGTGGGGAAAGCAGTGATCAAATAAACTAAGTTTTATACCCACATATCTATATCTATCAGAACGCCTACTGCATATAAAGTACTCAGTAAATATTATTTAGAGAATGAACAAAAATATGCTTGTATAGTTTTTGTTTTGCAATTATAATTATTCTGTTGGCAAATTTACACTACTCTCTCTTTTGAAATTCTCATTTCAAACTAGTTAAGATGACTCAATGATTAAATCACACACACCCCAAAAAAACCCAAAACAAAGAAACATTACTTTGTCATCATCAACATCATCATCTGTTTCACCATCATAAATCTTTTTTTTTTTAAATTTTTTTTATTTTATAGAGACGGGGTCTTCCTCTTGCTCAGGCTGGTCTCAAACTCCAGAGCTCAAGCAATTCTCCCGCCTCAGCCTCCCGGAGTGCTAGGATTATAGGCATGAGCCACCGCGCCCAGCCAATCACCATCATAAATCTTTTAACAGCTCTGGACTTGAAGGTTCTGACTATAGGTACTGCTTGCTAGTTCTGGACTTGAATATTAACCATTGAAGTTTTATGTAAACCCAAACAGCTCAAAGATAAGTGGAAAATTCATCAGACACCCCAATATTTCAATAAACCTGATATTTTTGGTGAGCTAATTTAAAAAATTCAGGTAGCAGACCACATGTGTTCATTTTTGTCTTGATACTTGCTGTCACATAGCTGTATAATCTATGCTTTGTATCCTCTCCACCTCACACAAGCTGCTCCCTGGTCAGGTCACTTCATCTGATTGCCAATTCTGACCTTGATTTGTCACTTTACGGAGCTGATCACTTCTATCTTGAAACTCTTCCATCAATGACTTCAATAACCCCAACTTCTGGTTCCTCTTTACCTCTCTGTTCATTTATTCACCAAAAATTTTACTGAGTACCTATGTTAGGTGATTTTAGAAAAGGTATACAATAATATTAACAAAGCTGGCTTACCAAGCACCAGGCAATGATTTAAAAGTTTAAACACATGTTTACGTGTCTGAACTCTATTAATCTCACTAGAGCAGGGGACAAGCAAACCTTTTCTTAAAGGACCACAATAGTAAATATTTTTGGTTCTGCAGGCCATATGGTTTATGTTTCAACAACTGAACTCAACCTTTGTAGCATTAAAGTAGCCATAGATAATATATAAACAAATGAGTGTGCCTGTGTACCAGTAAAACTTTATTTACTAGAACAGGTGGCTATATTTGGTCAAAGCTGTAGTTTGCCACCCCCTGCACTGGAATCTAATCTAAGTTCCACCAGGGCAGGAATTTTTGATTGTTGTGATATATAAAAATAAATGCTCATATTTAATGAATGAATATTCTCCTAAGATAGGAACTATTTGAATCCCCATTTTACAAATAAGGAGACCAAAGCACAGAGGTTAAGTAACATGCCCAAGGTTACCAACCAAAGTGACAAGTCTGGTATCTAAACCCACATGGCTGGGCATCAGAGCCTGTCCTCTTAATCACCGTACCCTACAGTGGTGGCACAGAGGGGAATGTCATCAGCTGTTCTCTCAGGAGGGAGAGTGGGATCTGGGAAAAGTAATTTTAACTGGATCTTGAAGAATGAAGAATTCACCAGGAAGAAAAGTAGAGGGAAAGGAAAAGGCTTTGCATTCTAGAATGTGGAAAGTGCACGTATGAAAAGCAGATGCCGGATACGAAATGGCATTATGAGCAAACTGGCAGTAAAGGAAGAAAGTTCCTTAGGGAGTGCATTCAGTTTTCAGTAATTCACATGTCTGGACACAGTGTTTGAGGTGGAGAGTGGTGGAGATGGGCTAAAGAAGTGTGCGAAGGACCTTATGTGACGTGAATGAATCTGGATTTTAACTTGGTAGCAGATGGGCTACCCAAGTGTTTTGAACATGGGAAAGAATGACCATATTTACATTTTAGGTCAATTTTAAATTACATTTTATTCTAAAATTAGATGATACATGCATATTGTACAACATTCAAAAGCTGAAGAGGTCTTCCTCCTGCTTGCTTCCAGCCACCCAGTTCCCTGTTCCAGGCACCCACTGTTTCCAGTTAGAAAGATGATTTTCACTATAGTGTGAAGAGTGGATTGGTTCGGGTGAGCTGGTTGTCTTTCAGCCAGCCCTGGCTGCACCCGTCTCTTGATAGAAGGTCATAGCTCCAGTCAGGGATCCTCTTCCCTCAGCTGTCTCCAACTGCCAGTAATTCCTCCTTCCCTTGCCATTTCAGGCCTTGAGATGGACCTCAGTCTCTAGCCTTGATTTTGTGCTGTCCCTGTGGTTTCCCTACACCATGCATTCTCAGTGGGGGTAATATCACCCCCAAGGTGATAAAAATTGATCTGGGGAGAGAGCAAAACAATCTTAGATATTAAGATGGTTTGTGGGCCTCCAAAGCTCAACCCTACTCAACAAAATCTTGTTAGGGAAATTTTTAGTTAAATTTTTCTCCATAGGGTGGATGATACTCTACACCTTTATAAATATAATAGTTCCTCTATTAAATCCCCTTCAAATGACTCAGGTTGAGTGTGCATCTGTTTCTGCCCAGGCACCTAACTGATGCAGGAGGTGATAGAATTCAGAGGCTTGGATGGAGGGAGGTTATCCACGTGGTGATAGAGAAGAGGCAGTCTAACATCTTGGAAATAAGTGTGGACTACTGGGATTAGGTCATGGCTCTGCCATTTACTAGCTGTGTGACTTTAACCTCTTTTTGCCTCTGCAAAATCAGGATAATGACGGTGCCTATCTCCCGGTGTTTGTGAGGGTATTGCTCAAAGTGTGTTGGCTATTGTTCAAAGAGTAAGACCATCAGACTTACATATCCAGCCTTATAGCAAAAAAAAAAAAGAAAAATACAAAGAGTAAGATGAGAGGGCTTCAAAGGAGGAGGAGGTTTTGCAGGAGGGCGGAAGAGTAAAGGTTTAGAAGTAGGATTGAGGAATGTGGAGAATGCCAACAGCACTTCCCATATCCATGGGTTATAGGACATGGGAAAATGAGTAGCATCCTTTCTAGAATTCAGCAAAAGAAGAATGTTCCTTAGGGAATACATTCACTTTACAGTTAAGGCAAGGAAGGAGCCAGGAGGTTAAAAATGGAAAGAAATTTATTTACGATTGAATTAAGGTTCCAAGTTACAGAGGAAAGACCTGGAAAGGAAGAGGGCAGACAGTGGAGAGGAAGCCTAGAGCAGGATGGCAGATTGGAGATTAGGGCCAGGGAGAAGAGACCTAGCTGGAGGCAGGCCCCCCATGTGAGAACTCAGGCCAGACAGAGCAGGGGGCGGTAAACTATGGCCATATCCAGCCAGCTGCCTATTTTTGTATAGCCCACAAACTAAGAATGATTTTTACATTTTTAAATGGTTTTTTAAAAGTGAATATAATAGTTCATGATAGGCTGGGCGCGGTGGCTCACGCCTGTAATCCTAGCACTCTGGGAGGCCGAGGCGGGCGGATCGTTCTGAGCTCAGGAGTTCCAGACCAGCCTGAGCAAGAGTGAGACCCCGTCTCTACCAAAAATAGAAAGAAATTAATTGGACAGCTAAAATATATACAGAAAAAATTAGCCGGGCATGGTGGCACATGCCTG